>JASANE010028122.1:0-93029 GCA_030248225.1 Trileptium ribeirensis
AGGGATAATGTATGAGACAAATAATGAAGTCAACATGGTTGAAAATCAAATTTGATTACTTTGACACTGTATAAACACATAGTATAGAAGTTGTTAGCTATGTAACCTAGCTTAATCTAAATAGAATAAATGAAATCAGTATAGTTGAAAACCTATAGTTATGGATTTTGGTACCTTTGCTACTATTAGTTGAAAAGTTATTAAATATAACGTTTAAATTATTAGCTAAGTAATCTAAACTTATTAGCTATATAACCTACGTTTACGTAATTAGTAAAACTGAAATCAGCGTATTATAAAACCTATAGTTATGAATTTTGGTACCTTTGCTACCATTAGTTAAAAAGTTATATATTACTTATTATTAGCTATGTAACTATAAATTTAGCTATGTACCCTAGCTAAATTTAAATATAAAAACTGAAATAAGCATGGTTGAAAACTTATTGTTATGAATTTCGGTACCTTTACTACTTTAGTTAATTAGCTATGTAACTATATATTTTTAGTTATTGAACCTAGGTTAATGTAAGGTTAAAGACACAAGCAGAATAATAGAAAACCTGTACCTTTGAATTTTGTTCCTTTCAGTGCAACTGAACAATTCTATAGCCGTAACCTTTACAGTATATTAGATATATAACCCATTGTAATTGTAAATGTTCTTTTAATCTGATTAAATAATTGACTGTAGATACAACGCATGCAACTATATACCCACATATACACAACAAACCCTTATACAATATACCCCAATATACATCATGTACCCCACACATATTAATTATATACTGCATACAGCACCACAACCGATTCATTGATTCATTATACGCTGGGTGTTAGACTATGCAGGTATAATGATTACCAAAACAGTGTTATAATTTAAATATATTAAGTTTGTATTTATAAACTATTAGAGATACCTTAATTTTTAAATATTTAATAAGCAAACTTGCAGGATCACTAATAATTTATACAGAAAAACAGAAAGTCATTTACAACAAAAACTATTTACCATAAGCGTGGTGTATCTAAACCTAGACTTATGTGGAATAATCATACTGCACTAATAACTGATAATGACATCATAATATAAATCACCGTCAGCCTATAGTTCGAATATAGCTAGTAAATGAGCATGATACCGCATACTCGATAAAATATGCTATTCCAAATGACACATAGTTGTTCTGTGGAGCTAGTGTAACATATGGTATAGAACTAAAATGATATCATCATGAATGCTGACTAGTTAAAAAATTAATAATAAAGCATAGTATTATATATAATAATGGTTTCCAGCATGTATATTTGATAAGCAAGGTTCGGAAAGTATTATATACATCATTTTTATCTGTTTATCGTTTCTGGAAGCTTTGATCTGCAACGCCGCCATATTGAGGTGCAAAACACATGTTTCTTTAATGTTTAACACATGTGTGGGGTATGTATACCCCCACCACCATGTGGGGGGGGGGGTAAAACCCCGGTTTTCTATCTACTAATATTTAGCAAAGTTAAGGACTACATTTAGCATAGTTTTGCTAGAAAAATAGCATTATATTGGTAAATATTGAGCATAAACATTATTGGAGTGTTCATACGTACATGCAGCGTTATCGAAACGGTATGCATCAATTTTGATTAAGGTTAAGTAGAAGGTGCAGTTATGTTTTGTCGTTTTAATTATTTGCGAAAAGACAGCACTACAAAAACAGCTCAAATTTGTTACAGCGAAATTTATTCACCTGTTGTACAATGATTACCGGATTATTTCACCAATCGTTTTTAGTATTGCTCAGTTATATAGAACTAGCATACTTGCTTGATCTTTACGTTGAATAGTGCGTGGTCCATACACTAAATGGTTTCCAAGAGCCGATGAAGATCTATTCTGCTGAAGAGTGACACTATTCCCCGTTTCATTGTTTTTGTCCGCTGTACGTCGCGGTCGTCTTCCCCAATGTCTCTTCAGGTTTATAGCCCACCAAGTGGGCCATCAACATGTCTACCCCTCCCATGTTCTTAGGCCACGACTTCTATAATGCGATCCAGGTTCTGGAACTATTTACTTATACCCCATTTATGTTCATGGACTACCGAATTCCGGCCATCATGATCATGGATCATTTTTTTCACATCCCCGGCCTGTGTTCATGGACCACTTTATTTTTTAAAAATTTTAGAAAAATGAAAAAGTGGTCTATGAACATGTGGTCAAAAATTGGTCTAAGAACCTTGAGGTCTGAAAAATGGTCTATCAATCTAGGAACCTAAAAAAGTGGTCCATGAACATGGTGAGGTTACGAATAGTACTCCATGAACATACGATTTAATTTAGTATGTCCATAAATAAGTCTGGGGTATGAAGATTAGTGGCGGTTTTCATTTAGCCCCCAGCCGACTAGTCAATTTTGAATATACAGCGAAAATTTTGGCACCAGTCGGATCGGCTCGATGACCTGATTCAGTAAAAGTCTCTTAGCCTTTTTTATGACATTTTTTCCTATTTTTGTAGTTCCCAATGGCTTAGAATTTCACATAAATGGTATATATTATATATACAACTCCTTAATCAATGAACCGATTCAGCACATTTAGGTATCATTAAATTATAAATTTAACTTTGATTAAATTTATACATTTGACGAGAAACTTGGGTACCATTGGGAATTAAAAAGTGCAAAAAATGTCTGAAAAAATATTTTCTGAACCAGCTCATATAGCTGAGTCGAATGTTACTAAAATTATCGATGTATCTCCAAAATTAACGAGATTCGGCCTGGGGTCTAAATGAAACAACCCGATGATGGTCCCGTAGTCCATGAACATTAGTGGTGTATAGGCTGGTTGTTTTTGAACCGACGGAGGGTCTCGAAACCGTGCTTAGCAAGGATGGGTTAGTCATTTTTATGCCCACGTGTGGGTCATTAGCTAGAGGGGGTACGGGCGTAAAAGACCGCGGCGTGTCGCGGTCGACCGAAGGACCGTTGGCTTAAGGCGTAGAGATGGCCTCGCGCGGATTGGGGATGGCTAATTTTCACACTCAATTTTTCCCGATTTTGCTCAAATTTTCTTCCTAATTTCTCCTATTTTTATCCGATTTTACCCCAGTTTTAGCTAATTTTCACCCTATTGCCACTTTTTGCTAAAATTTAGTTTTCCGAATGCCTTCGGCGCGCTGCGTGGGTTAGTTTGGTATGGGGCTAACTCCGTAACACCTTGTTGACACCTGTCCAATACGTACTGGAATAAGTAAAAAATCCGCAATACTTCCTGCGATTTACTTTGGCGTCAATCGATAGAAAATTACCACTGGGTTTTGATATCTGTGTTTGTCTGTTACAAAATTCTATTGAAGATTAAATTTTGATGCCAGAAGTGATCCGCTGTTTTATAGATTCAGGTTTGTACCACAAGTTAAGTCACATTAATGGTATGTGGCATTTGTTTATAATATGTATTTATATCGTTATGATTAAATGTTTCGACCTTTATTATATTGAGTAGAGGGTTACCTAAACCTAAGCGTGGTCGTCGGGTACCCGATCGCTACCCGAGTACTCGATACTCTTAACATTGGCTCAAGTCAAATTTAAATGGGTGACGTTATATCGTTAAAAACGGACAGAGTGCGGGGATTTATGCGGCGTTCACGTTATAATATCCCCAACGTTTGGAACCTCCGTACCCCTCACAGTGTCAGACACACTGTTGATAACAGGGTGTCTTAGACACCCCCATGTTTTTAATAATTTTTTTCAACGGTAGCTAGTTACGCGTGTTACCACTTGCCGACAGTGTCAGGCACACCGTGTCTTCTGGCAGTTTTATTGACAGTGTTCGGAATTATTTGAGCAATGTTCATATGGGCTAGATACAAATATCGAGAATTTAGGAAAAACTCCACAGGACAGTTTAATAAACCGCATTAGCTACAGACGGTGTCCGTTATAGTTAATCCGCGCCAAATTGGTAGCTAAGAGTGTGTACGACACTGTCTAGAAAAAATTTAGTAGCTAAGGGTGTGTCGTACACCCTCGGCATTTGATTTACAGTATGGGTATCACCCTAACTGTCTATACGGTAGGGTCGCTACTACAGGGGGTCAAAAGTTCCAAACAGCGGGGACATTATAACGTGAACGCCGCATTAGGCTTAGTATAAATATAATGGAAAGCATAGAATACATATTACTTTTATGCCTCTCAGTATCTTCTACTTTAAAATACCTTCCACCTTTACATACCTTCGCCTTTAAAATAGGAAGGTACCTCTAAATCTGTTAATAAGGCATGTAATTTGCGGTGTGAGTTTAATGAAATTGTGTTCTTCGGACTGCTGTACAATTTTGCGTGATGACATATACGTGGTGGTCAAGCACAAGATGTGAAGAACCACCCAAGGTGAAATACCGAATTGTGGAGCTGTCGAAAAGCGTCGTTTACTTCGATACGAAAATAGATTGAAAGTTTGTTTGTTGTACAATGAAACTGCTAAAGTGACGAGTCCTACACGTAGATTATTGCAAGGCTACGATATTTTGTCCTCGACGACTGTCGGCATTGAAGTCTGTATAATATTGATAGATTTGAGTCTAATTTTGACTGAAATTGAGTCTGTTTGAACTAAAGTTTAGGGTTAAAAAAGACCGCGTCAACGCTAAAAAAATCGGCAATGTTTTTGCAGGGTAGGCAATTGTATATATGTATCAGAAAGCTCCATGATGACGTTCAAATTAGATGCACAAATCTG
The DNA here is from genome assembly GCA_030248225.1 of Trileptium ribeirensis. NCBI lineage: Eukaryota > Metazoa > Nematoda > Enoplea > Enoplida > Thoracostomopsidae > Trileptium > Trileptium ribeirensis. The sequence continues at coordinate 4,756 of JASANE010028122.1, forward strand.
CATGCACGGCTACTAGGTTGCGATTGTTTGGAGCTAAAAGGATTTGTTTCCTTCCGTAAAATACTGTGTGGTGGCTGAGGAATACGGTGCGAAGAACCAACCAAGGTCAAATGATTGGCCTAGATTGAGGTATGCCGCCATATGCTAAGAAGTGTTTGGAAGAAAGCTTAAAGTTGCTATTACATAAATGTACTGATTGCCAGCGGTTTGGTAGCTACTTTTTCACGATAAATATGTACAAGCTCGATGTAAGATGGACTTATTTCCTCGTGCAAACATTTGAATGGCAGTTTTTCACTGTAAAAATTCATAGCTAAGTATGGTTTTCCAAGAAAAATAGGCCGAACGGTCCTAAACCGGTTTTAGATACCTCGCATGTCATGTTCCTTTAATGCATTTTTCAATTTCCACTGGTAAAGACACCATCTCCATGCCAATTGTATGCCAGAATTTTGTAAAACTTATCGTGACTACGGTCACTCGGGCGATTCATGTGCAAAATTTCCTAGCCTACATGAAGTGGCGGAGAAGGAGAAGATGGTGCAGTCTATGTGTAGTGTTATTATATTGGATACTTTTTGCTCGGATTAATAAATATTCACAAAAGTATTGCTCGTATTAATAAATATCCACAAAAGTATTACGAAAAACTACACGAGTACGTGAGGAAGTTAATAAAATCTGGCGATGACTGTAATGTAACGACTGAAGCCCTAGAATTAAAGATAAATTGTCCACTAAGACCGCGGATTTTGAAGACTACCGTGACTTTTGCGGGTGCATGGCGGCTATGCGGGAAAGCTGTTTTCCGTTCGGAATTGTGGGCGAAGTCACCAAGAATTGCTTTTTCTGAAGCATCTCCATAGGTTGTTCAACTTATTTATTTGTGAATCGCTAATCAACGCATGGGGCGAAAAGTTTATTTCGGTCGCGGCTTTTGTAGGTTTCTGTAAAGCCGGAACTAAATGGGAGTATCGACCTGGCAGTTATGACTTCCACGGCACTATAGTGATGTTGGAATCACTCCTTGATACGTGAGTACACTTTAGGTGCGTAAACCGGGGCTGTTCTTTTGTCAAGTCAGTTCACGATCGTAAACGCGATAAACGCGGACAAAACGCTGTTTCCGTTATGTATATACGCGTACACGATTTGCGGTGCAGCATCGTGTAAGCGCTGTTCGCGGTTGTTTTGCGATTCAACATCGCATTTGGCTGACCGCGTACAAATAAAAACACAATTAACAATCACGTTTTTTATCGTATGCTATACATAATACACAAACAGATCGCAAACATAGCTATCTGGTTCAGGTTGGCTATCTGGTTGATGAACGCAAACAATCGCGAAAAACAGGTAAATGTGTCAAATGCGGGAGTCAAGATTTTGTTGCTCGATCATCAAGCGGCTTTTGCTACGGTTAAATGCAAATTTATTTTCAGATCGTTAGAGAAAATGAAATTTGGTATTAATTTTCTGAAGAATTTGAAATGTATGTGAGGGGGGAAGATTTCTAGCTAAATCTTTCCCCTCACAATATACTCGTTCGACCGTTCTTGTGAACACCCATGTGTCTAGCCTTTTGTACATCTGAGGGGTCAGGCAGGATTGTCTACTGACTCATGTAATATATGTGATACGTTTGGAAGTGATTGGTCACTTTATAAGTACTCAAATTTTGTCAGGAGTGCCGCAGGACGATTCTGGAGCAAAAATTTGTTTTCAAATTGTTGGAGAAACTATAATTTGAAATGAATTTTTCTGAAGCGTTTGAAGTGTATATATGCCAAAATATACTCGCTCGGAAGTTTTTGTAAACGACTGTGGGTCCAGCCCTGAGGGATTAGGCAGAGTTGTTCACTGTCACCTTTAATATATATGATAACTTCGGAATTCGTTGGTAGCTTTATAAGAACTACACACCCGAATATTCACAGCGATACCACTGTGCTGTTAAAATACGCGAATAGCAAGTTTATTAACGATACAAGCATTTTAATTACAAAATAGAACGAAATAAAAATACTGTGCTTGAAATTCTTGAGTGGTATAAAATGGTATCAGTTTCAGTTACAAGTTTCAAACGAGCAGAACAATTACGGTGTCTTGGAAGTTTTAGAAATAGTATTATCCCTGGACAATTTCGTGGTTTTGTAGTAAAAACATAAAACTTCGTAGTGTTTGGGTAGTGAAAATGGTTTTGAAAACCAAGAAAATTGATCATTCAGGAAGAAGAAACCTATCAAGCGGTATTTCTATCCAAAGAGCTAAAAAGGTTATGCGCAGAATTACATGGCATCCATCAAAGACAAATGTTAAGCAAACAATTCAGTAAGATCTTGTCAACGCTCAACTTCGTTTTTGATTTGGATATCAGGGCAGAGGTAAACCGTCTTATAATGCTCTACACACTATCTATATTATATGTTTTCTTTCAAAAAATGTTAAGTTCGTGAAGATGCCTCTTCTGATTCAAGAAGTGAATGGTTATCAAAATCACAAACTAGTACTAGCTTTAGTGCCAGAATTTTATAAATTATATACTTATTCAGTATTAGAATCCGGCTTCAGGTGTGGAGATTTGGATCTTTGGGAAAAAGGTCCTTGTCTATCTTGAAGCTAAAACAGGTATACGGTTTATGGACGCAATACAAATATGGCAATATGATCACGCAATATCAGTGTTGAGCAGAACAGTTATAGGTGTCAGTTGTTCCTTTGTAAAAACATCGTGGCATTGGGTAAGACCTAATTGCGTTGAAGATTATATTATAGCATTGTATAAACATTTTGAGAAAATTTTACGTCACGCACATCCCGTGGGTATCTGCCTACAAACTCTTCTGGGAAATCCCTTGCTGATTTCAAAAATAACGTATTTTCCGAGTTTATAGCATATAACGCCCAACGGTAGTTTGGAATTATCATGGCAGAAACGCTTTCTAACTATCGAGATTATAATACTAATTGTACTAATATCGCTCAATATGCACTATGTTGAGAAATACCATTTTATTTAAACAGCAAAACCATGAATTACGGCGAAACTACTTAAACACTCGATAATCGATTACGTTGAAATACAAGCAATGCCAAAGAAATGTAGAACAGTGGTCAGAGCGGTACAAAAATATCTAAGCCTAATCGTAGGGTACACAAAGTCACATATTCAGAGCTACATCAGGTCAGGTTGTCTGAACTTTTAACAATGCGTATATATGCGCCAAATTGTAAATACTCAATGCTGGGTATATCAGTAGCGAAACGGGTTTATTGTAGGCTGCACCTAGATATACGCACTGCTTCATGTAAATCAGACCACTACTCGTTTGTCATGGACAACTGTTCTAAGACCTAATGACTATATTTGTAACATGGGATTTTCTGGTTTTGCATTAACATCAAGCATGGCCATGTTAGCTGTGTTACAGAATTCGCACAATTCTCGCTGCACAGCAAACTAAAAAATCTATTCAAAACAGAAATGAAAATTTGATGTAGTTCCTACCAAAAGATGAATGAAAATGTGTACGAGAATTAGCTATCCTATTTTATAAAGTTCATTACAGCCGTACCAACCAAGAATAATCATGTAAAGTTTATAGATGTCGTTGATTTGTTATTTAGTATTTATCATTACATGCTCAGTTATAAAATTGTATATTGCTCAAACTTCGAAACTGGAACCGAAGTTCAAACACCAGACGTCTTGTTTGCACGAAAGTACCACCTTGGGTCCCCTTAGGAACTAGTTGTGGTTACTTTCTACAGAATCTCCACAAAGGTGACAAAAATCGGAGGAACCAGGCACTCTGAGAACAGTAACCGAGGGTACATCACTTGCCAACATGACAACGATGCATGCGTGTTCTGGGTTGGGGTAATTCTGCAACATGATGTTTCACAATTAGCCGTAAATAATTTAAACGACAACAAGGTGGCGACAACTTCTTGTGCGTATACAGCCCGCAATGAGTCCAAAATTCAGCGTATTTATATCAGATCGAAAACAGGATTTTGAGTTGTTCACAGAATTATTCTTATGAGGTAAAGTTCCCCAATCAAAACATAAAATATAATATCAATTTACTATTTACACAGAGGCAGCGATAGTTGAAACAAATATATTTTTATTGTAAAATTCTAACGGCGGAGTCCGTAAACTAGCTTCGTTCGTTGAATACGATTCAGAATCGATTATTATACTTTTTTTACAACAAGGTTCCTTTGAGATATCGGAGATCCATAACAATGACCTAAATACAAAGATACATTAGTTGTTGTTGATTATAATAAAAACAAAATTATCTAGCAACTATATACTGCTAAACAATGTTGTTCAATATCCAAATGTCCTTACGCTGTCTATTGTATACTAAGTGCCTAGGTTGTCAAATTCCCAACTACCGTAAAAGTTATTGAACTTTAATGATGATTGACGTAAAAGTTATTGAACTTTAATGATGATTGACAACAAAACAAAACCGGAAACTAGTATCTCCATGCCTAGGTATGTAATAATTTACATAACTATTATACTAGTCGCCACAAGATTATAGTGAAGAGACAAGCAGAAATTTGTTTGCACCGCGAGCGTCGCGAAGTTCAACGTGGACAAAATCAAAAGTAGTAAAAGGCACAACTAGGTGACCATATTGTAATATCGACGTGACGCTGCTGCATTACGCACTTCCCAGACGTAATGCCCATACGACCCCGGCTATCGTGACTTCAAGGGCGGACCTGATGGGTTCAAATTGCTCGAATTTTCTTTCCCACGCGAGTCAGGCCCAAGAAATGACGGAGCTTAGCAAGCCGCATGAGTGCTTCACAGGATGTGTTCTGATCCTGCCGGACGGGTTGCGCACGTAGTCTACGAGGTACTACCTTTGAGGTCCCCAGGGAGGTTGGCTCCCTCACCTGCTCAAAGGCCAAAGAGACCAAACCGCTATTCCCTGTCCACGTTCGACCCGGAAAGCGTCAAATTTTGAGTGTTTAAGTTTGGTCGAAAACCGGTTCCCACTTTGTCGAAACGACTACTTTGTTTTATTTAGCCAGAGGCCCCCACTAGGGTCCGACAAATCCCTAGACGTTTAACGTCGGATCCGCGTGTGTCTATGTTTCCTATTTTGGGTGCTCAGCGTGAGTTTACAAATTTTTCTGTATGTGGGTCGCACCATTCGTACCTGTACAACAAGCGTAATTAACAAACTTAGTTGTAATCGGCGAGTCACGCTGAGGTTTGCTTCTTCGATGCGCGTGTCAAACCTGAACGTGGGTCGTCGATTTGGGGTGACGGATTTCAAACCCCTTCAGTTCCTATCGCTACTACGGGTCAACAAAACACTTGAACAATTTGGGTTTTCAGTGAGCATTTATTGATGAGTTGCACAAGAACTTATGGGTACACGGACAGATACATATTGTACGGGCAAATACAATAAGCGTTATGTCACAATTATGACACGCTAATACACAATGTGCAGAGCTTCAATTGGGGAGGGTTGCGGAGTCATCGCCTTTTTCATTGAACTCTCACAGCTGGGTCAAATCACGGCATGCACTGTGAAGCCTTATCTCATGACAGCTGTGCTTACCTTACTCATGAAAAAATAGTGGGTCAAATTAAAATCAGTACTGGTAGGTGCTACGGTTAGTTATCGATAAAATAAAGGCGCTATCGAACTAACTATTTGCTCGGTACTATGTTTGCTAACAGGAAGGGTACTCCGACACAACGATAGATTCAGGTAAGCGAAAGGCGGAAACGAAGCGGGGTATACGGGGTTGAGCGTGCAACGGAACGTTTGGGAGACCTCATCTTGCTCATTCGAATCACAAAACTATAGTACATGATAATCAGTTATTTATAGTTGCAGTTAGTAGCGATGAGGTTAGCCTATGACAACATAATACAACAACAATGCAAGGATACTTATTAATACCATGGCAAGATTGTGGAATGCTCCTCGGTACGACTCCTAAATTCTTTTCTAAAGGTGCGACAACGGAACGAACTCAGTTCTGTCCTACTCGCATACATACATACGTATTTAAAATGACCATATAAAATCTGTGATAGAGCATCTAAATGTGCTGACAAATTTCGGCTCTTGTTCCCTATCGAATTTCTCTACAAACATAATGGAATTGAGTCCCTAATTGCGGTTAATCCATGATCTAGATCACTACCACAAGACAAACACTTCGAATACATCAGCGTGAGTTATAACTACATAAAAAGGAACGATCGGGCGGATTTATGTTTCGAACAGCTTGCGGGTCCAGGTAAACTGAGGTTGGGACCGAATTCTGAGCTTTTCCTAATGCAAAGTTTTGTTCAATTCACTATACGGGTTGTACCTAGGATTGTAATTGGAACGAGTAATAATAGTAGTGAGGCCTCGTAGGCCATCGGCATTACTCTGATGGTACGAAAACCTACGTTGTTTTGACTTGAAAAACGTTCAAAAACGAGCTCTATTTAACTTTTATTTCGAGCCATTTTTGCTCGACGAAGCGAGGCAGTAAACGGAGGCCCCGGTTGTCAGGACAACCGTAATAAATTTTCTAGCTCAATCCTACCCGATTTATCTCCTTAAATTGTTCGGTTCGCAATTTTCGAGCCAAATTTTGAGCACAGTTCGATTGGGTCTGGGGGGGAGAGTCTTTTGACTTCCAATACCTCCTCGATTTGGCGGTGTTTTTCAGTGCAATTTTGCATGGGGACTGGACTCGACCTTACATATCGATTTTCTAGGCCTGGGTAAACGGTCCTCACAAAAATGGTCCGCCGTGCCAAGACCCGATAGACTCGATGTCGCGTTTAGCGATTTCGATAACCTTGAAATTTAAAATGTTTTCATTGCTGGTGTAATTTATCAACACTGGGGAAGATAATATTTTCCCTTGCCTAACCAAAGTATGTGGAAAAGCAAGACCAAAACAGACTTGCGAAAATACACTAATTTGTGAAGTTTGAACAACTATCCGAACGACGATTGTGCGGTTCGGGTCTGAACTGCCTATAACTTTTGAACGGGCCATGGCTTTGCCGGGCTCAATAGCTTAAACGAAAGGCCTAAAGGCCTCTATATATACGAGAAAGATCATTAAAATTCCTGGAATAAGTATCAAGTTATTAGCGTGTAAAGTTCGGGTAAGGGCGGATCCCTGTCGGGCCGTCGCGTTTGTGATGCCAGCATAATAAAGTTGAATTTTGTGATGATATCTAAAAGTAGACATGCTTACGAAGAAACCACGAAAGTTTCACCAAGATTCCTGGAGGGAATCTTGAAATATTTTAATTTTAACCATGTATTCGCTTTTTTGACAGGGTCAGGCCACTTCCAGGTCCTCGTGTTTGTGATTTCGACCCGATAATGTTGGGTTACAGAGCGGTGTCCAATAGCGGTCATCCCTACGAAGAAACAGCGAAAGTTTCAGCAAAATTCCTGGAGAGGACCTTGAAATATTTTAATTTTAATCTGGATTTTACATTTTTGGTGGGGTGAGGCCTCTTCGTGGTCGTCGGGTTTAGGGTTCCGACTCGAAACTGGCATGTTTTAGAATCCTGTTCGTTGATAGACAGTACTATGAAGAAACTGTCAAAGTTTCAGCGAAGTTCCAGGAGTAAGTACTAAGATATCTAGATTTTCATATTTTGGTGGGAACGTACCCCTTTAGGGTCGTCGGGTTTATGGATCCGACTTGATATCTGAACATTTTAAGCACTAAATCACAAGCTTGGATCCTCCTAGAATTCCGGGTACAGTTTTAACAAATTTGCTGGGGTGATTCCCTAGATGCGCCAAATTTCTACCTAGGTGAGCCGTCTCGCTCACGGCGTATGTAAACAAAAGATCTACTCGGGGATCAGAGCAACTTGGTTCTAGCTTGTGGGCAATATCTAAAGCGCTATGGTCATGTTAATAAGGTTTTACTAAGTTCCTATGAGAGTTTGATTCGGCAATGCCTGGTTCCATCATTAGTTCCTATTGATAAAACTCCAAAAATCGTCGGATGACTCCGCGTCCAAAGAAAACAATAAAACCATGAAAGTCTTGCGTAAAACCATCAGTAAAATGTTCAACGAGAATGTTGTGGCATGACGGCGGATGATTCGGAGTTCGACTAAAACTTTCCAATCAAAACAGGGTTTATTTAACCTCGGTCAGCTCAAACTAAAATTTTCAATCTCATCTCGACTCAGGGAATCGTGCAAAAATACTTGACGCGAGTGTCGCGTTTGTTTGTGCCCTAACTCTGTGACCGAGGGAGGTCCAGTACGACTTTGGCTACCGAATTAATACGTCTGAGTCTTCGAGTCGGCGGGGCAAGCTAGAACGGAAAGGGTTATCATGTAAACGGGAGTGTGGACTGGGAGGTCGTGGAGGCTTAGGCTAAAGGTTGATCAATGTGAACTATTCACTCCTACCTTAACTGTTCTCAGGACTAATCCTATCTCCTATCGGTACCGTGCCGTGGTTAACCTACGCCTCCCCGTCCACACTTACATCTTTGTATCCTTTGACTCGGCGTCCATCGCGGGTGTCCGTCCAACCATAGAAACAACCAACGAAAACCATATGAACAGAAAGCACGCTTGAACAAACTGTCGTGATAAATAAAAGCGACAGAGCCGGTCTGCAAAACGACCGAACTCTGCGCTGCCGCAGTCGTACTGAACGCTAGAGACTTCGTGCGGCTCTGCTGTTATATGAAATTTGAAAATATTTGAAATTTTGAATTTTGGGTCCGTTAGTGTGCTTATTCAGCACTTTTCTGGAAATCTGACCCCAATTTTAGGCTTTAATGTAAATATTGTTATCGGAACGAATTCCGATCATATTTTGAAAAATTTTGTCTAAAATTTGTATAAATTTTATATAAGAAAAAGATTTACGACCTCAAAGTTGATATAAAACTTTAATAAACTTATACCAAGCCTAACCAAAACTAAATTAAACTACTAAACACTGTTACTCGACACGTGAGTAAATGCCGGTACTGCACATTGCTTCAAACGTTCCGAATGTTTCTACGCGAGACTGGTGTCAGCTCGATACTGGGTCGTTTATATTATTTTAATATAGAGCTGACTACTTCAATATTAACTTTATAGCAAACGGGAGGGGGTCGAATTTATTTACTCAAAGCAGCAAAGTTCGGTACTCGGAGGCAAATAGAAACTGCAATCCCCACACAAAACTGTACAAATTCATACAGACTTTATATCAGCGCTTACTGGACACGATCGGAGATGTACTACGTTGCATTCCTAATATAAAGCTGTATAATGTTGTGGCGAATTTATATCGAACCCTGCTGATAAGAGCATTGTCCTTATATAAATTCTATATTAAATTTATATAAACTTCAAGTCGGCCGATGTTTACTTAAAGAATTGATGTCCTTCAATCAAAGCGCAAGTTCCAGCTTACAGAAGACTACTTCCATACTCAGCCGCTTACAAGTGCATCAGTACATCAACATGCCACTCAAATTAAGTTTCCCTATTAACTTCATATCAAATTGATTGTTTACTTTGATGGAAACATCACTTGTATATCGAAAGTACGCCCTTATACGAGTTTATATGTATATGTGTGGCCAGTGTTCGTGTGAAGGAAACGTAGCTTGTGTAAACAAAACAAAGCAAGCGCAAAGGGTAAAAAGAGGGTGGGGGTTCCTGGGGAATGGCCAGAGTGCCAAATAAGACTCGGATTCGGACTCAGCAAGTCCGTCCGAGCAAAACAATATGTAACAGGACCGTATTCGGTCTACAAGGGGAAATAAGCTCTTGGGGGAGGGTCCATGCCAAATTTTTCCTTGGGAAGGGTGTTTTAAACGGTTCCCCTGGGCTCGGGGTATACTCTTCTGGGATGTTTTATATATTTTTGGGTTAGTCTTGACAAGGGGAACAAAATGAGGGGTGACACGCCTGTCAGGGCGTTATTTCCCAAATCTTCATATAAGCGGGTACCTAAAAGTGGGTACAGCGGGACCGGTCCGGGCTCAAATTGAAGCCTCGGATCTGGGGATTACAATGGTGCCACATATATACCTGTATGGCCAATAGTCGTGAAGTTATTGAATTAATTGTATTTTATTGATTTGCGTACCTACATATTCACTCCTATGTCCGTGAATCCGGGTCGGATTTGCACGAAACCGGTCTCATTCGAAAGACCGTCAAACTTTCTATGATAAATGTTAAGTACTTAATTTTGAAATTGCCAACGGTTCCGGAGATATGGACCGGAGCCGACATTTTCGATTCGAAATTTTCTAATTTTATTTCTTATCTTAACCAGCGCGAATGAACGCTGGTAAGTAATATTTCTTAAAGCCTAGCAACTTACCAGTGTGGCGATAACCAACGAGCACTGGTAAATTTTATAGTTTCGGTTTGCTCTTATAATTTTCAGGAAATTGTCTCAATCGCTGTTCGCTTTCGAGCGAACAGCCATATTTTTGTGGTCCTCATTCGTGAGGACGGTCGTGACGGGTCCTCGTCACGGCCAGTTATTCAAATAAAAATTTGTAACAACGTTCGTGGTCGTACCATTTGGGGTAGGACAATTCCTGCATAGGTATTTATGCTGGGATCAGCGGGGGAGTCGTACCGCCCTAAAATTCTCAACAAATCGAGTATGGCAAGAGCTCGCCATACTCACATTCTGCTCCTATAAAATACCAGTTTGCGTGCGTAAAATCCCTAAAATTCCTCCTAAAATCATGTCAAATAAGTTTCATTCCATCAATCGTACTTCCAGCCTAAAAGTCGCAAGAATGCAACAGAATACAACAAACAGGATACATAATACCAGAATCAAATCCAGGCGCTTTTATGGCCTGATCAATCCAACAGAATAGTACAGTTATAGCACAACATGATCATATACAATGGTATACATTGATAACAATAGGGCGGCGCTTTTATGGCCTCATATAATAACAATGAACGGTATGAATACGGTACAGAAAATATATATATGCATATATCTGGTTAACAATTTATGTCCCAATAAATTTGCTGGATCATGTACCTGAAAATACATATACGAGCAACAACATCGGTTCCACGGTACACAATCATACGATACAATTATGGTAATATATATCGAAAACGTGCCTTTATGGCTACCACAAGTACTACAATAACGATGATAATTATACGTAATTCAAATATGTACACCAATGATGCCTTTATGGCCAATGATAATACGGTAAAATCATGATAATGCCAATATATGTGTATCAAGGCGTGCCTTCAGGGCACTATTATCAATATGTATCTAGATAATTATGGATGTCTGTATATACGGTTACAATTCCTTGACGATTATCCATCCCTGAAATAACAATAACGATACCCATATTGGTCGAAACGATATCGGCCGTGCAGGCCGAAATACTGAAAATACAAGTCAGTTACATAGCGGGACTGTTGAACCTGATTATTCCGTTTACCTATATACATAGATATATATGATGCTATTGAATTTGTTCCGATTACGTACATATATACTTTGATTTCAGTTCTGTTTTAATTATTTACATATGTACCCAGTGATGTCTGACTTGTTGTAATTATGTACTTATATAACTGTATTGATCTTACGAGTTATTTCAATTACTGGTTTACGTATATACGGTGGTTCATGGTTTGTGCCAGTTAGGTAGTTTGCATATGAGGTGACAACAGGGCTTTATGGTCGACGGGTGTATATAGAGGAACTCAGTATATATATTTGCTTGCGCCAAGAGGCGATTGGTTGGTTCTACTTACATAAATGTACGTATTGTAATGCGACGGTGGGCTCCTCACCCTTTTGGGCTATTCCCGTCGGGTGTCCCGGGTTGGAGAAACACTGGTGGCTGAATTCAAAAATGTTGGCCATTATACACGTGGTCATGATAATTGGAGAACTCGACTAAAAGTTGACCATTACACTATGGACAGGATTTTCGGTATTCGGGAAAAGGTTGTCCATTACACTGTGGACAGGATTTTTGGTATTCGAAAAAAATGTTGTCCATTATACTGTGGACAGGATTTTTGATATTCGGAAAAAATGTTGTCTGTTATACTGTGGACATAATTATTGGTGGTCGAAAAATGTTGACCATGGCACTGTGGTCAGAATTATTTGTGTTCGAAAAAATGTTGACCATTGCACTGTGGTCAGATTTATTTTTGTTCGAAAAAATGTTGACCATTGGGGTGTGGTCAGATTTATTTTTGTTCGAAAAAATGTTGACCGTTGAGGTGTGGTCAGAATTATCGTAAAAGTTGACCATTATCGTGTGGTCAAGATAATGGGTTTTCGCTTAAAGTTTTCCATTAGGCTGTGGTCAGGATTATCCACCTCGTAACGATCCGTATGGATCTGTTACATCTCTTAATTTTTAAGGGAAAATTATTTGACTTTTTACTTGGGGTGGGAAGATTAAGTACGAGTTCTAAGAGTGGTTTTGTCGGGGATTTTAGGTTCGCTTTGGGTGTTTTAGTTTGTTACTTGTGGCTTCGCAGTCAATTTTTCGCACTGCGGTTTTCGCTGGTTTCAACGGTGTTTCTGTCTTTGGTTTATCTGGTTTATCGGGCGTAGGGGCTTCACTACCCCTTCTTTCCTCGGTAGAAATCGGGCTCACTGGAGTCATGAGCCCTACAAAAATTTACCCTGCCATTTACACTTGCCCCCACGGTCGCTAAAGGCGACCTATGTACAAACACAAATAGATAAAAATGATCCATCAATAAATATATGGTACAATCAAATTTTAAATTTCCTTCGGGGTTTATATATTCAGATTTTCGACCAGCGATGGGGTGTCGTTTGTGACCGCTGGCTATTTTAAAATTGTCGTTTACAATTAATATTATGTTTACGGGCGTTCGATTATACTATTTTGTTTGGTCCACTTTAATATGTGGTTTCTTTTGAGATTTCCTTGGTACGTTCCCTAATTGTGTGAAAGTTCCTCGGTAATTTCGGAGGGGTTGGGGAAGAAGAGGGATCCACTGGGATTAGGGCTCTAAGGACCCTGTTGTCGAGAGTCCAATTGATACTGAAGAAGTAAGTATAGCGATAAGGTTGTGAAAATTTGCAAATCCTCGTGCTCTAAGCTTGAGAATTTCCACTATTTTGACTTGATACCATCTTCCTTACGTCCTCGCTAATTTGAATTCTTGCATCAAATTTTGGGTACCCTTTTTCCTTTAACTATGATTTGTACACAAATACACGTAATATCAAACACATAACAATATCCATACCGATACAGTACATTCAAATATCAATACGATACATTCATAAACAATCCACATCCCAATAAATATAATTGTTACTTCAAGTAGTAGTGAACGGGCTATTTCGATTTACCTCAATGTGTTCAGATTCCAAAATTCTAATCCGTACTCTAATGAATTTAGTATTTTCGTTGTAATTGATCTTCCAACCAACGGCTCAAATTCTCAGCGAATTGCTCATTAATCACTGGCTCCCAATTTTCATTTGTATAGCTCCTGGTACAGTCCCATGCATTAGGTGACTGCAATTCTGAAGGAAAAGGCGGCATGCCTACTTTGCGTAGCATATGAGGCTTATTTTGCTGAAATTCGGCGTAGGCCTCCTGAAATTCAGTCGACCAAGCCGTCATATCCGATACGAAATTTCAATATGGTGGGGGTGGTGTTACAATAGCCGTAGCAGAATCTGCTAACAAATAATCAAAGGTACACAGGTAATGTCTCAGTCGCCGTACAACATGGCGAGGAGAGTCTAACGGGTGCTTTTCCCATGTTTTCTTTCGCAAGGCAGATAAATATCCGCCTACTATAACGATAGCTTGAGTTTGTGGGGTTGCCAAACAAACAAGCATTCGGATAAGAAATTCCATAGTTGCTTTTGGCCAACTATGGACGAAATAATCTGGTCTTTCGTTAAGTTTTAACAACGAGGCGGCGGTAGCATCGCCGAGGATTATAGTGGTGGGCCATGAGACGATTCCGCTTTTGTGGAAGGTGCGAATTTTTTGTAATAATCGTCCCATCACGTTGTGACACTTTCTTGGGCGCGGCCCTTTTTAAAATCATGAGGTCCAACGCCTATGCCCCAGAAGCTATCGGAAGGATTAGCCTGCAGAGGATGGGCTTCTCCTGTGGATAACAGGCTATATTTCAAGGTGGGCAGGTCGAACTTGGGCAATAATACGGTTCTCATTAGACGAGACAGGACGGGGCGAAGAAGCTGAGTATTTACCTCATCCAAATATTGTTGTTTATTTCGACGGGCAATGGATTTGACATCTCGAGCTCCCAATCGAAGATCTTTGATATCTTGACGGGCTTGATCCTCGTTAAAAAGATAGGTGACGAGTAATTGATATCCTTGTTCGGTGGAGTTATATTCGATGGGGCAATGTTGGATTGTTTGATCGAGGGCGGCCATGTTCGACAACATAGGCCAACGAGTGCCTTTGGAAAGAAAGATTTCGATCGGCTTCGAATAGTCGATGAAATAATACGGCACGGAAACGGAATTTTCATGCGATCAGCGTATCGCTTCGGTCCTTTGAGATAATTCATCAAGAATTTAAATACTTCGTCATTACTGACGCTTCTTCAGGGCAATTTTAGGTCGGAGCTCGAGGTTCGTAACGGGATCAGTGTTATTTCTGCGGTGTCAGGACGGCGATTGTCGTCCTCGACGGGGTTGTGGTCGCGGTGTTTGAACGGTTTGAAGTCCAAAGTCTTCAGGGCGTAGTGGTCTACGTCCCCATGGGTAATTAGGGATTCTTTCAGGGTGGTGACGAATGGTATGTTCGACACCAAGTTGATCCATAAAGTCTAAATCAGGTGAGTACATTGGTCAGCTACTTGCTTGTCTACTGGCAGGATCGACTCGTGTCGGTGGTCGGACAGGGAAAGTTTGCCTTCGACCGGTGCGGTCTTCGCTAGGTCGTCGGGTTGTCTTCGCTACGGAAGGCTTCAGCGGTCGGAATTGTATCGGGTGGTTGACAACGGCGTTCGTGGGTTTGTCTATGTGGCATTTCACGGCGGTTGGTTGGTATATCCTGTCTTTGGACAGGTTCACTTCTTCTAGTTACAGGTATTGGGCATTTCTGCTTACTATTATCTTTGTGCGACATAATTGGTTTACATACACTATAAGCATTAGTTCCCATTTTCGGTATCATTGACGATCCAGCTGTAGTCCAAGTAACATTAGTTGCGGTTTCCGTATGCCTAAGGGCGGCAGTGCTTGCGATTACTTGCTTAACATTATTAATGGTGCGCGGTTTTGTGTGTGTACCACGTGGCGATGCAGGTTCTTGCCTGCGCGTATGGCTGCGTTGCGGCGAAGCGGTTGGGGTAGGTTCGTCATCACTGAGTACTCGTGCTATTCCTTGTCTGATTCTATTTAACTCGGTTTCTGATTCTTCTGATGCATTTTCAATTACTACTGTTTGCTTTCGAGGTCGACCTCGGCGGGTCCTAGTAAGTAGCCTCCTCCAGAAGTGGTTGTACTTGTTCGTATAAATAATGTGCGGTTTCTGGTGCAGGTGTTGTACTTCCTGCGAAGTGTTCCAATAGTTCACTGGTAGCTTGAGAACTACTCTCAGTTCCTTCTACTGCTCTACGTCTTCGTTCCTCTTCCTCAGCTAAGAAGTCTCGTACGACTTCTTCAGTCATCTTTCTTCTAGTATGTCTTCCCATAAATGCTGTTTCTAGTATGTGAAGGTCGCTTGTGTGTATTGTTTCTGAGTGTCTGGGTGGTTTAGGAGGTGGTTCGGCTTGGGTGTTTCGAGATCGAAGATGGTAAGGGCCAACATGATCATCTCTGAATGGTGGGGAGAATGGTGTAGGCCTCACGGGAGATAAGTCATCCGGTGAGAGCAATCGACTAAATGAACGGGGTTGATTTGCAGATACATTAGGCTCAGAATCCATTGAAGCGTTACTAGAGTAATTCTGATATAGAGAATCATCAGGGGACGGTGCACGATAACGAGGGATCGGTTCGCCTTCTGGTATTCCAGGAAAAGGTTTAGGCTGTATCGGTTCTTCACGGAACTTATATTGGGTTAGCGCTGATACAGGTGCGGTATTTCCTCGCATTGTAGTGGTGGCCATAAGGCGGTGGCTCACTTGGTTCGGGTGAATCCATAATCTGTTCGGGATATACGCCAGCGGGATAGTCGGGCTTCGGTGCCCAAGTGGCAGCTAATTCTAAATCGCAGCGGCTATACGGGCTAGTTGAATACGGGAGCGTCCGGTGAGGGAATTGTGCGTCCTCAGCGGGTAACGAATACGGGTGCTTCCGGTGAGGGAATTGTTCCTCATCAGCGGGTAACGAATATGGAGTCTTCCGGTGAGGGAATTGTTCCTCCTCAGCGGGTAACAAATACGGGGTCTTCCGGTGAGGGTATTGTTCCTCATCAGCGGGTAACGAATATGGAGTCTTCCGGTGAGGGAATTGTTCCTCCTCAGCGGGTAACAAATACGGGGTCTTCCGGTGAGGGTATTGTTCCTCCTCAGAGGGTAACAAATACGGAGTCTTCCGGTGAGGGTATTGTTCCTCCTCAACGGGTAACAAATACGGAGTCTTCCGGTGAGGGTATTATTCCTCCTCAACGGGTAACAAATACGGAGTCTTCCGGTGAGGGTATTGTTCCTCCTCAGCGGGTAAAGTAACTTGGGGCGTAAGGATCGGGTTTCCAAACTCATCGAATCCTTCGAAATTAGGTGATAATAGTTAATCGGTTCGGCGGTATTCCTTCCGCGTTATAGGCACCGTATGTTCGCCATATTCAGGCAGAGGACCAGTGTAATTATCTGGCACATAGGGTAATTGAGATGCGTTTTGACTAGCAAGTTCTTGGGAAATTCCGGGCCAATCATTTTGAGGCGTCCGGTTAGGATCAACAATAGGTAATCGGTTAGGTATATTAGTATCCATGGCGGCTAAGTGAATATCAGCTTGTGATTGGATTAAATTCATTGCGGGCTCAGCGTCATCCGCAGGTTCGGTTTCATCCGCTTGTTCGCGGGAACGTTCAGGAGCATATGATTGTCGCATTTCAGCGATTGATTCACGGTCCGCGGCTTGGACTTCGCGGATAAACAGACGATCGGCGTTGATCGTTTCAGTATGGTTTTCCAATGGAGTTTGTAATTGTTCATCAAGTATGACCTGTAAAGGATCTGCCATACCTGGAAAAGTACGAAGTGGGCGATAACAGGGTTTAGTACGATTAAAATGCACAAGATGCCTTTACGCATGACTTTGCGCGGCAAGGCGTATTTGGAGACATGGCGGTACTACCTTTAATATTTGATACGGTCCACACCATCTATGTTCAAGTTTACGCGACAAACCAGGGGTTGTGTGGTATCGATACACCCACACTTCATCTCCAACTTTGTATGGAGGAATCTTGGTTTTCCGGTTATAATACTGCTTACGGTATTCACGGGCTGCTTGCATTGAACGATATGCATGTTCTCTAATGGCGGCAAGCCATCTTTGGACATTAGTACGATAAGCTTCAGCTCCGGGGTATTTTTCCCAGTCAGCTGGCGAGAAGATGTCTCCTGGAACTCTGGGATAATGTCCGTACATCAACAGAAACGGATGATATCGGGTAGTTGTATGCACAGATGAGTTATAAGACATTATGCAATAAGGTAACAGTTCATCCCAGGTTGTATGATCATCAGACGGTAGGGCTGCTCGTAACAAGAAAAGTAGGCTGCGATTAAATCTTTCTATTTCGCCATTGGCTTCTGGATTATAACTTAGCGTTTCACGCTTGAAGGTATGTAATTCAGCACATAAGGCTTGCATGAGGTCGGAAATGAAACATCGACCTTGATCGGATACTAATTCAGCAGGTGCACCATGTCGGCATACAACTTCTTTGATAAATACTTGGGCTACAGTGCGAGCTGTTTGGTTAGGGATGGCGACGGCAATAACAAACTTCGTAAAATAATCAATAAAAGCAAGAACGTACTTATTTACTGTACGGGATTCAACTCGTATATCAAGGATGTCAACGTACATCCGATGCATAGGGGCGCTGGCTTGAGGTAGGTCGCCTAGGGCAGCTCGGACATGCTGAGGTAAGTTACGAGACTTTTGGCAGGTTACGCATCTCTTTACATAATCTTCAACATGTTTACTCATATTTTCCCAATAGTAAAATTGCTTAAGTTTACTCATAAGTCTATCACGGCCTGGGTGGCCTCCAAATAGGGTATCGTGCTCATGCTTCAAGATATGGGGAATAAGTCGACGAGGAACACAAAGTTTAGGGCGATGATCATTTGGTAGGATTGGGTGCAAGTACAAGATTTGTGTTGTAGGGCATATGCGATAATGGTGCGATTCTAATTTTAGTGTGACAGCATTTTTAGGTTCTTCAGGAAGAGTTCCTTTCTGTAAATATGTTCGAATAGGACCAAACTTGTCGTCTTTGTTGTTGTAATCGAGGAATAATTGTTACTAAGTTCTTATCTGGCTCTTGGCTAAAGTGTGGTAAGTATAATGCTTCTCCAGTGTCTTTTACTTGTTCGGGTCTTAATAGAACCATAGGGCTTTCACAGGCGTATCCTACTTTAATCAATGCATCGAAAGTTTCTTTCTCAGGTATTGCTTGGGGTTGGTTTACCAGAGGAGGGGAATCCTCCTGAGGTGGATCGGGTGCATTTGAGGGACCAGGGTTTCGTTCACTACGACCTGGTTCAGGGCTTCCTATAACTCATGAGCCTACAATGACATAGTCTTGAGGATTACTAGCTGCTTCGGGTTCACCATATGTGTCTAGTATTTTCCTACGTAATCCTTTCGTGAGTTTAGGTACTTCTGCGTTGGGCATCATCGTGCCGTATTTCCTCGCATTGTAGTGGTGGCCATAAGGCAGTGGCTCACTTGGTTCGGGTGAATCCATAATCTGTTCGGGATATACGCCAGCGGGATAGTCGGGCTTCGGTGCCCAAGTGGCAGCTAATTCTAAATCGCAGCGGCTATACGGGCTAGTTGAATACGGGAGCGTCCGGTGAGGGAATTGTGCGTCCTCAGCGGGTAACGAATACGGGTGCTTCCGGTGAGGGAATTGTTCCTCCTCAGCGGGTAACGAATACGGAGTCTTCCGGTGAGGGAATTGTTCCTCCTCAGCGGGTAACAAATACGGGGTCTTCCGGTGAGGGTATTGTTCCTCCTCAGCGGGTAACAAATACGGAGTCTTCCGGTGAGGGTATTGTTCCTCCTCAACGGGTAACAAATACGGAGTCTTCCGGTGAGGGTATTGTTCCTCCTCAACGGGTAACAAATACGGAGTCTTCCGGTGAGGGTATTGTTCCTCCTCAGCGGGTAAAGTAACTTGGGGCGTAAGGATCGGGTTTCCAAACTCATCGAATCCTTCGAAATTAGGTGATAATAGTTCATCGGTTCGGCGGTATTCCTTCCGCGTTATAGGCACTGTATGTTCGCCATATTCAGGCAGAGGACCAATGTAATTATCTGGCACATAGGGTAATTGAGATGCGTTTTGACTAGCAAGTTCTTGGGAAATTCCGGGCCAATCATTTTGAGGCGTCCGGTTAGGATCAACAATAGGTAATCGGTTAGGTATATTAGTATCCATGGCGGCTAAGTGAATATCAGCTTGTGATTGGATTAAATTCATTGCGGGCTCAGCGTCATCCGCAGGTTCGGTTTCATCCGCTTGTTCGCGGGAACGTTCAGGAGCATATGATTGTCGCATTTCAGCGATTGATTCAGGGTCCGCGGCTTGGACTTCGCGGATAAACAGACGATCGGCGTTGATCGTTTCAGTATGGTTTTCCAATGGAGTTTGTAATTGTTCATCAAGTATGACCTGTAAAGGATCTGCCATACCTGGAAAAGTACGACGTGGGCGATAACAGGGTTTAGTACGATTAAAATGCACAAGATGCCTTTTCGCATGACTTTGCGCGGTAAGGCGTATTTGGAGACATGGCGGTACGACCTTTAATATTTGATACGGTCCACACCATCTATGTTCAAGTTTACGCGACAAACCAAGGGTTGTGTGGTATCGATACACCCACACTTCATCTCCAACTTTGTATGGAGGAATCTTGGTTTTCCGGTTATAATACTGCTTACGGTATTCACGGGCTGCTTGCATTGAACGATATGCATGTTCTCTAATGGTGGCAAGCCATCTTTGGACATTAGTACGATAAGCTTCAGCTCCGGGGTATTTTTCCCAGTCAGCTGGCGAGGAGATGTCTCCTGAAACTCTGGGATAATGTCCGTACATCAACAGAAACAGAGGATATCGGGTAGTTGTATGCACAGATGAGTTATAAGACATTATGCAATAAGGTAACAGTTCATCCCAGGTTGTATGATCATCAGACGGTAGGGCTGCTCGTAACAAGAAAAGTAGGCTGCGATTAAATCTTTCTATTTCGCCATTGGCTTTTGGATTATAACTTAGCGTTTCACGCTTGAAGGTACGTAATTCAGCACATAAGGCTTGCATGAGGTCGGAAATGAAACATCGACCTTGATCGGATACTAATTCAGCAGGTGCGCCATGTCGGCATACAACTTCTTTGATAAATACTTGGGCTACAGTGCGAGCTGTTTGGTTAGGGATGGCGACGGCAATAACAAACTTCGTAAATTGATCAATAAAAGCAAGAACGTACTTATTTCCTGTACGGGATTCAACTCGTATATCAAGGATGTCAACGTACATCCGATGCATAGGGGCGCTGGCTTGAGGTAGGTCGCCTAGGGCAGCTCGGACATGCTGAGGTAAGTTACGAGACTTTTGGCAGGTTACGCATCTCTTTACATAATTTCAACATGTTTACTCATATTTTCCCAATAGTAAAATTGCTTAAGTTTACTCATAAGTCTATCACGGTCTGGGTGGCCTCCAAATAGGGTATCGTGCTCATGCTTCAAGATATGGGGAATAAGTCGACGAGGAACACAAAGTTTAGGGCGATGATCATTTGGTAAGATTGGGTGCAAGTACAAGATTTGTGTTGTAGGGCAGATGCGATAATGGTGCGATTCTAATTTTAGTGTGACAGCATTTTTAGGTTCTTCAGGAAGAGTTCCTTTCTGTAAATATGTTCGAATAGGACCAAACTTGTCGTCTTGTTGTTGTAATCGAGGAATAATTGTTACTAAGTTCTTATCTGGCTCTTGGCTAAAGTGTGGTAAGTATAATGCTTTTCCAGTGTCTTTTACTTGTTCGGGTCCTAATAGAACCATAGGGCTTTCACAGGCGTATCCTACTTTAATCAATGCATCGAAAGTTTCTTTCTCAGGTATTGCTTGGGGTTGGTTTACCAGAGGAGGGGAATCCTCCTGAGGTGGATCGGGTGCACTTGAGAGACCAGGGTTTCGTTCACTAGGACCTGGTTCAGGGCTTATTATAACTCATGAGCCTACAATGACATAGTCTTGAGGATTACTAGCTGCTTCGGGTTCACCATATGTGTCTAGTATTTTCCTACGTAATCCTTTCGTGAGTTTATGTACTTCTGCGTTGGGCATCATCTGTTGCAAATTCTTAAGCGTCTGCTTGACGAACTTATCGTTCGCTGCTCTCTGTTCATGGGTTTCGTCCCGTCTTTTGCGTTTTGAATCATTCTTGCGTGACAACATTGCCACTCTTTTGCGGTATTCCTCTTCTTCGTCCTGTTCTACTTCATTATCTGAGGGTGATGAGATTTCTATATCGTGTTGTGGGTCTCTCGAGAGAGCATCAGCATTTGCATTGGCCTTTCCCGGTCGGTAGATGATATCAAAACCACCAAATTCCATTAATAGTTCGTTTCTCCATTGGGCCAAGCGCGAGTTTCGCGGAGGTCGGTCAAAAAGAGCCTTAAGCGGCTTATGGTCGGTTTCTACGTGGAATTCATGTCCTAATAGGTAATGTTTAAAATGCTGCGCAGCCCAACGTATGGCCAAAGCTTCGGTTTCAATAGCGGGATATCTACGTTGATAGTCTACTAAGGATTTACTAGCATAAGCAATAGGTTGTACTCCTTTATCGGTTTTCTGGGATAAGACAGCTCCTAAGGCGTAACCAGACGCATCTGTATGTAAAACAAACGGTTTAGTGAAATCAGGGTAAATTAACAGGGGTTCTTCTACTAGGGCTTTTCGTAATTTGTTAAAAGCTTCTTCACATTGGGGTGTCCATTTGAATTCGGTATCTTTTCGGCGAAGGCCATTCAAGGGTTCACAAATATCTGAGTGCTGGGGTATAAATTTGTGGTAATATCCAACAAGACCTAGGAAACTTTGGAGTTGTTTCAGGGTTTCAGTACGTTTATAATTATCTATAGCAACAGTCTTTTCAGGGTCAGGTCTTACTCCTTCAGAGCTTATAATGTGGCCTAGATATTTGAGTTGTTTCTGTCCAAATTGACATTTTGATGGCTTTAGCTTGAGATTGGCTTTTCGAAATTGGTCCAACACAGTGACCAAGTCTACTAGGTGTCTATCGAAACTAGGGGAAAAGATCGAGATATCGATGTATATCAAACATCGTTACCATTCTAGTCCTTTGACGACTATTGACATGCATCTTTGAAATGCTCCAGGGGAAGAGTTTAGACCAAAGGGGAGGACATTATACTCGTATTGTCCATGGACGGTAACGAAAGAGGTCTTCTGTTTCGTCTCGGGATCTAATTCAAGTTGCCAAAATCCTTTGTTCAAATCTAAACTGGACATAAATTTACAAATTTATTTATAAAGACATCCTAAAATATCATCAATACGGGGTAATGGATATACATCTCTTTCGACAACTACGTTCAACTTACGAAAGTCGACACACAGGCGTAATGTTCCGTCACTCTTGGTTACGTATACTATGGGCGATCCCCAAGGGGAATCAGAGGGTGTTATTAATCCGGCTTCAACCATGTTGTTTAATTCTTCTCGAAGGGGTTCTCTCAAAGAGTGGGCAAGACGATACGGGACTTGTGTGATCGGTCTAGCTTTTCCAGTGTTAATTTTATGTTGATGTATACCACATCGGCCTAAATCGAATGGATGGGTACTGAAGACATCCGAATTTTCTGAAATTACGGTTTTGAGTTGTTTCAACTGGAAAGGAGTCATAGAAGTGTTAGAGAAATTAATCTCACCAAGGATTTGGATCGAACGTTCGGTGTCGATCGCCTTCTTTTGTTCATTAATAACTTGAACAAAGTTATCGGTTGTTAGTCCTAACCTATTACATTGCTTAACCCTTTTGGGCGGTCCCAAATTTAACAGGAGATCATTTTGATCGTACAAGAGTTCAACGGCAGAGTCGTCAAGGATTTCGATATGTCCTATAGTCTGCCCTGCATGGATTGCTGTAGGGAGATTTCCAAAATTCATTACGGCTACGGGGATCAATCACTGTCCGGTTAGCACCAGAGCGTGAGCGCTCGCTAAATCAAGTATTAGTGGGTCTGGTACAAACAGTGCTTGACCTATAGGAGGTTGTGCAATTTCGGGTATTGCATTAATAAATAGTTCAGTATTAGGGGAACTTGGACGTATTGTCGACTTACGACATTAATTACGGGTGGATGATAATCTGCTTGGTCGGCAAAAGGCACAGAACACTTCTCCGAACCATTTGATAGATCTAGACAACGGTCTTTAAAATTTATGGCAACGTGTGGTAAGAAGGCCATAAAATCAGTTCCTAAAATACATTCGTACGGAGTGTCATTTGTAACTTGAAATTCACAAGGAACAGTAAGTGTTCCTATGGTTATAGGTACTTTCACTACTCCACTTATAGAAAGTTCCTCTTGCGTGGCGGACACTATTCTCGTATTGGTAGATTCGCGGGGGACTAGTCCTAGTCGGGCTGCAGTAGCTTGGGAAAGAATGGAGACGTCTGCTCCAGTACCGATAAGAGTAGTTACGGGTGTTCCTAGAATAGTGGTGTTGATAATCAATGGGGTGTTATTGGCTTTGAGAGCGTTGACTCGTTTGGTTACGACACCAGTACGAGATCTACTACGTAGTCGACGGATGGGGTTAGCGAATATCTCTCCATCATCGATAAATACCATGCCTTCATCCGAAGGGGCACTTGGAGTGGGGCGTTTCCGTGTATAACGACGCGGGGTTCTACTAGTTCTACGAGTTCTATCGGGAGACGGTAAAGAGGCTGTACTTTCAGCTTTCTGTAGCGGTGTTATAACATGTACTTCGTCGGTGTAAGAAGGGGTAGATGCTTCCGGTGAAGACATCATCCATGGGGTGGTCGGTGTGAGTTCAATCGGACGGTTATCCACTCGGCTTTTACTAGGGAACCATCTGGGTAAACACTGGGTACATCGAGGAGGTAATTTGCACTTATAGAGACCGTATCCTAATACAATGGTGCCTATTACTATAGTTATTATTGCGTATGGGGAGAGTCCAGTGTACTCGAGTGCAGGAAGGGCTATAACTCTATGTAACTAGTCCTTCGCTATTTGGGCAACTTGTAGATTAATAGCTTTAGCGTTTTCTAAAGAACTCCAAGTGAGGGGTTTTAGCTTGGTACTAGACAATTGGTCCAGGGAAATATTAGGGCCAATCCTAACCATTAATTCCTCAGGTTGTAACATGCTTGTCAACATAAGTGATCCTACAATCAACTGTGTGTAATTGCCATGCGGCATCCAAACGACTCGATGGTCGGGTACTATTCTGCTCTGTCCTTGTGTTATATGTGCGAAATGTCGTTTGTCAGTGATTATGAGTTTCTCCTCCGAAGTACGGAGCAAGACTCCTTGCATAGTAGTTTAGACATCGGTAGCATTGTCAAGTGGTCCGATTAGGGAACGGTTTTGACATTTTGATTTCGTGTACTCAGAGACGAGGTGACCCGAAATAATCCAATCCAGGCAATGTATGCGTTGATCAGTTACAAGCGCATGCGGTTCACAAAATGCAGTGCCTGGACGGCGTTTACAAGCGACTAAGTTCAATACTTCAAAGCGCGATGAAGATACGCGTGCTGCGTATTCTGGTAACGGTAATTTTACATGCGTTCTAGTAGCGGGTATATTCCAGCCAGTGTTATATATACGAAAATACGGTCTGACATCATTCGTAGTAGGTAAGGGTAACTGCAAAATAAATACGAATCGAAAAGTATTCAAATCCACATTAACTGGTAAAACTCGTCCAAATTGGTAAGCTAAGTTAGGTTCACGGGCTAAAATCGACTGGGAGATTCTTGGATCCATTTCAAATAAACGTCTTAACATTAGGGCATCTACTACGGTCGGCGTTAATTCTCCACTCAACATAGACTGCATTATAGCTTGGACGGACGATCGAATGTTAGCTCGAACTGTATGGGTAAGCAACATCTGGTTCACTTGCATGACTGCTCTATGTTGTGAGCATCTAACTTGTTCTACCATATCAACTACTTCCTGCATGCTATGGTGTAAAAATGCGTATAACTCTTCGTTGGCTTGGGTCAACTTCTTAATTTCTTTCGTATTACGTAGGGTTGCTTCCAGGGTGTCTCTCATATACGTTCGTATAGCGTGCATTTGATTTCCCATATTGTGTATGTGAATGCCATTAGATATGGACATTCCCATTCCTAAAAATCCTGACACTGCTCCAGCGGCAGCTGCAATGAGCGTAACGAAACGCTTGCTTCTCTTAGGGTCGTTATGACAGAAATGTAGGTTACTATCGCAAAACGAGCGCATAAGGTTCGAATAGTAACTAATATCCAAAACTCCATTGTAGGTTCCACTTAACTCTGTTCCTAGCTCTCGCATGGTCTTGTATAACTGCGGGTCAGTTGTGCAATTACTCCAGTAGCAACAATCGGATGAACACGAGCCATCCGCGTTGTATAGTAGGCAAGGGGTAACTTCGTCTGAGGGAGTTCTCATATCCGGTCTCCAATGTCTCAACGTTAGCTGTAAAACTACTGCTAAGTATGTAAGTTGATCTGACGTGATCATTAGTCCTTGAGGTTCAACTACAACTCCTACTTGAGAGTTAACTACAACTCCTAAACGGGATATTTTCTCGCTCATCGGTGTCGAAACTGCATGAGTGGTTGATATCAATGCCAACCACATGAATAAGAGAATTCCACAAATATCATTAACTAAGGTGCTAGTCCTGTATCCAGCTAATGGATTAGACGCAACTGGCGTCTGTTGAGGTTCTTCGGGGACTGGTTCTAATTCTACTTCATCTTGACAGGGAAGACTTATATCTTCGTTAATCTGATTATCATCCGTTTCAGGGTCGATGTCCGTTTCATCTAAGTATTCCTCCATCGCATCAGCTAACCGCAGATCGATGTCTTCGACTGAGGTGCTTCGTATTGGAGCTTCACATGTTAACGAGGCTATTGGGTGTCTTAGTTGTTGTAGCTGGACCTTCATCGCTTCTGTCGATCCTGTCTATGAGATTCATTCTCAAATGTTGAATGTTCCGTTATATGCTGTACCAACTCATTTACTGGGATACCTTGGGTACCTTGATTGCGAAAAATAATATCTAGCAGATAAGGAGCTTGTTTGATTAGTTCGTGGAATTCCAGATTGCTATTGCGATAACTCACTCTTGTTGACTGTGTTCCTAATCCTATAAAGTATGACCAACGAGGCCAAATGGTTCCATCTAAATCGATAAAGGCACAACTGGTAAATAAGGTTCCTGTGTAACTCCATCTTCCATAATATCCGTCAAAATAACATTAACTCCCGGGAAAAATTAGGGACTTAGAGAGTTCGAGGTGGTTATCTCCACATTTCAGACAGGGGGGTCGATAACTTAACTCAGCCTTATAGGTTTCCTTCATGACTTGGCGGAGCGTGTGGCCATTCACGCATTTATCCACCAACTCTAGAAGAAGTTCCAAGGAGGCTAAAGCTACGATACTTACATAAATTCCTGTAGTTCTGTGTTCGATTGGTGAAACTACGCCTAATAAATGAGCTAAAACGGTCGCATCCTTTTTGAGTTCGGGCTGGCTACAGGCATCCGAACGTATCTCAAACAGTCGAGCTAGATTATTCAGTTGTTCTATTACGATAAGGGTACGTCGTTAAAAGAGAATTCTTGGTTGCGGTAAGCAATGCCATCCTAGGCCTAAACATTTGTCGGGTACTATAAACGCTGCATTTTCCATTCGTTCTTCCTTTCGGTCTCCTGGATTGGGTTGAAATGGAGTAAATTCGATTCGTGGATAACGGTACTTCATCGTTTTCACTTTCTCACTGGGAATCGTGAACATGTAGTCCGGTCCTAGCAGTATGTTGCGTTCTTCGTTTGTCATCGCTCTCAAAGTTCCAAACTCAATAGGTACATTATTATCAAATTCCACTCGAAATAACTTATGCAAGCGTTCGTCCAGTTCACGTAATCGTCTCGTTCTTTCCCCATTCACATATTCCACTGAAGTCTCCTGTGTCCAATTAAAGTCCATATCATTGTCATTATTATTATTATCATTTATAACTTCGGGTTCCTCTAACAAGAACGTGTCAGGCGACGTATTAAATTCTACGGAAGAGACTCGACTAGAGGGCTCTATCTCGGAGCTACAATACAAGTTCAGCAGAGTCGGGTCGACTTCCGATTCCACATCCCTTGCTTCGTTATTATTGGATTCACCTAAGTTACCCAGAGGCATATGCTTGGCACTCCTTCGATAGGATCCTCCGCTTGCACTAAATCTTCGCTGGGCTCCATAATTTTAGCAATTTCTTGATCACACTCTTCATCCTCACTAGATTCTTCGCTAACTAGCGATTCTTCACTCTGACTTAATTCCTTATTTATATTATTTCCAGCTACTAACTCATCCTCACTGGCTTGACTACTTTCCTTACTTGGTCGTTGGCATTCCCATTTACCTGTCGAGCCCCACTCGTGTGGCGGCGGCGTACTGTGCTTACGGTAACAGGCTCTATAGGGATCTTGACAATATAACCAAACTTCTTGCTCGTCCTTATTCTCGTCATCCGATTCATCATTATTACTATTATTATCATCTTCTGTATTAGGAATCTCAAAATCTGTCCCGATCTGGGCATCAACTTCACTAACCGTTTCATTCTCAATAACTCGCTTAACTCAACTCCTTTATCTTCCTTACCTACTTAACCTATTTCAACTAATTCATTAAAATCAACCGCATTATTCTTATTAATATCTTCAACTACTTCACTAACTTCAACTACATGATTCTCAATACAATCGTCAACAACTCCATTACTGTCAACTACATCACTCAAATCATTAACTTCTATAACTTCAATATTAGGGCACTGCGATCGGTCGGGTTATGAAGACCCAATGCTACAGGCCCGTGCCTGAACAGACCCCAGGCAGGTCGATATATAACTCTGTTTACTCCCAATGATCATGCTCGTTTCATCGGTGAGGCAGTACGCAACTTGCTCTCTACCTCCACATGGACACGAGAGATCAACCGCAGTTTCCTTAACTAATTTTCGCGAACTCAACGGGTTTAAATCAGCAACATCAACAGTGGTTTCAACAACATTCACAGCAACAACATTTGAATCAACAACCTCAACAACATCCACTGCATTATCACCAACAACATTTGAATCAACAACAGCAACAACATTCACACAACAGTTCGCTTTAACTTCATCAACGGGACCGTCGTTTCGCGCTTCAACGACGGGAGATGCAGACTCACCGAGGGTGGAAGAGTCAAATTCTATCACCTCATCTACTTCGACGGTGGACGCAAGTGGAACCTCACAGTGTTTCAATCGGTCAAATTCTATCACCCCATCTACTTCACTCCCATGTCTGGATGGACCCCAGGCAATCATTTCAGCCCCAACGATCACATCCGCTTCTTCAGTCCGAACGGTCGCGAATCGCTCAGTACCTCCACATGGACACGGGCGACGAGGGCAGCCCCGGTCAGCATCAAGGAAGGACCCAATGACTGGAGAACCCCTGGTCAGTGAGGGTGGGAAATTCACCTCCTGCCCCATAATAATATCCGCCGGTTTTAAACAAACTTCAACAATATCAATCTCATCACTATTCTCTAAAGCGCGCCTAAAGGGGGATACACATGACACATCACATTCAACAACAGGACGACTGACGTAGCCGTCTGTTTCACACACATTCACACCATACGACTCATGACACGGATATACACAATCCTTATTATTTTGAACGGAACTAGGACTGATGGCTACCAAACGGGCCCTGTTTTCGGTCGATACAGCCTCCATCATCCCTGGTTCATCCCACTTCTCTACAGGCTTCATGGATACCTCACACGGCAGAGCACATGGAGTCTGGGCAGGTTGAACCATAAAATCATTAGTGGCTTCCACGCCTGTATCCTTAACTCTTCTATTATTACTAGCTGAACAACTTATATAACTATTGGACCCGGACGCGGCGAGCGTAAACGCCATTGCGCGGTACATCGACGTAGCCGGAATCCGGTCGCTACGAGCGTTACCACCCGCCCTGACGACAGTTATGCGAGATACATCGCAGTGGCCAATATTCTCTCTCACTACGCAACATGTGCCAGTCTCAGAGGAGGAATAAAAATTAAAATTATTTTCAGCTTCATCAACATCAATCATCTCCAAAGAGCTGGGGATCCCGGAAATCCTACAGGAGGTGGTCCCAGGGCGCATACCGGCGTAATCAAACCCACACGGACTTCTCTCTTCGGCGCCGGCTACCGGAAAATTATCACAGACATTAGAACTACAATTATCTACTATATTCATATTTTCATTTACTATATCTATGCTTTCATTTACTACATCCTGACCTATCTCATAACCATTTAAACTACCTACAGAAGGTTCTTTTCCATTTTCGGACGAATTACTACAAATCACCAATATTTCTTCCTTGCTATCCTTATCTACCATAATACTATTTTCACTGTTTATAAGTTCGCCCTCATAGTCGTAATATGTCCCTTCACGTCCACCAATGTCCTCGTCCATTGCAACTAACTCATCGGTGGTAACATGGTCGGTCGAGTATGACGCCTCGCGACTCCGAGTGTGACACCTAGCATCATCAAATGGAGCAATTACGATCACGTTCACATGTCGAGCGAACACATCACCACCATCAGTTTCGTCATAATCACTATAGTTGTCCGCAGCGGTCAAATATCCATCACTGTCATACTGTTCGTCAGTTACTGTAATTGCGTTTACTTGTCCGGACTGTTCACCAAACCCTAATCTATCCTGGATCATTCCTAATTCTCGGCTCAAGACTTCTAATCTATGATTCGTTGCGGGGCTAGGATCTCTAGCTCCGTTACAGCGGGTCGCACTACAATTAACCTGGTTACGACGGCGTTGGACATCGCCATTCCACTGGTTGGGTCTTTCTCTCATTTGACCGTAATTATTCTGAAACTGTGGTCTATTCGGGGGATAAG
This sequence comes from Trileptium ribeirensis, assembly GCA_030248225.1. NCBI lineage: Eukaryota > Metazoa > Nematoda > Enoplea > Enoplida > Thoracostomopsidae > Trileptium > Trileptium ribeirensis. The sequence continues at coordinate 35,242 of JASANE010028122.1, forward strand.
CGGGTCCCATTGACGCGCGATCATTACGTGAGCGCGGGAATGCGTTACTTTGCTGCGGGTAATTGTTAAATGTATTCATTGGTCCGTTCCTAGGATCATCGGAATAACTGCGCGGATTATTGTTCGAACCTTGATATGGTGGATACGGCTGACCATTCATGCTAATATTATCGAAGCGGCGTGCACCATTATTAAATTGATTGCTACGATAAGGCTCGTTTGAGCCTCCTGAGCGATTAGGCTGGGCTCCACGCTGTACATAGCTGGAGACATATACATTGACAAGCTGCTGCCTTCGCGCTACAGCACCTGCTGGTTCTGGCGTAGGGTATGCCAATGTCGGGCAATAGCGAGCATAGTGACCGTTCTGGCCACAACGAAAACAATTTATTAATGGCATCTGCGGACGCGGTGCTACTGGCTGCGAATTATTTGCGTACGGCTGCGCAAGCGCGTTCAATTGCTGCGGGGCTCCTGCTCGGCGATCGATTACATCGAGTAATCGGTTTATCGTATCATTATTAGTTTTACTTACACACTACTGCGGGGGTGTCCGGTTCAGGACAATCAGATATCGCATCCTCATATCGCTTAGCAACTTCCAACATATCACGAAAAGTTGTACATTCATGAATTTGGTTCAACACTTGTATACGTAACTCTACACGTAATCCTCTCTGAAAAAATTTGTGGAGCAGCGAATCCCTCTGTGGAAGGTCAACATCAGGGAATGCGCGGTCACACAACTTTTCCAATTCTAAACCATATATAGCGACTGTTTCCTCGGCTCCTTGCTTCCTAGTGCAAAGGCCTACTAGCGACTTCTCTGGGCGGCGCGAAGAAGAAAATAAGAAACGAAAATTATAAACCAGACCGTCAAATGTTCGGCGTTGAGCTGGGGTCAGGCCTGCATAGGCCTCTCTAGTGGGTCCTCTCAACAGTGCGGGTATACACGTTAACTTTTGTTCATCACTCCAATTATTGGCGCTAGCCAATCGATTAAACATTCGAATCCAGTCTTCAAAATCCTGACCTCCAGGTTTTCCTTCAAAGGTCGGCATGTCGCGGAGGGGTATTATAGTTGTCGCAGAAGCATGTTTAACAAGGTGGTGCAACAGGGCACCTAAAGTATCTTTCGAGGGATCGGGGAGAGGCGGTAAATCTTCATTATTACCTCCAGAGTGGGGCGGGTTATGGTTTCTTCCAAATGCGGGGTCATTAGCAGGGTTATTAAAAAGATTATCATCCGGCTCTACATATTCTCCGAGATCAGTCATTGGGTATTATGGCAGGTTCGCCATCGAAAGTTATCTATTTCAACTCAAAATTTTGCAGTTTTCTCCTAGTTAATGTCGGATTCTCGAAAATTCGGGCTTTAATTTCTGAAATTTTGACCTAATTTCGTCACAACTCTTGCCCGTTCACTTGCAATTTACACAAGTATCAATACGTTACAAAACAAGAAATATACAGCAACAATTTGAGTATAAACAATAATCTTAAGAGTTTACAATGTCCCAGTACAACGGCGACAGCGTTCTTCTGGTCCACGAGCTGGTCCACTAGCGTTTGAGGTCGGTACGGTACGGCACACCAGCGGCACGAACGGTATTCCTTGGTTGACGATAACGCTACGGTTGATGTGTTGTTCGACTCGAGGCGACGGTTGACTGGCAGCGGCTTGTCAATTTCTACGGCACGGCGTTCCCGGCGAATTGATCGACGATGTCGTTCCCGAGGTCGCAATCAATAACGGCGACCAATTCCACTTGTTCTAATAGTCCTGCTTTCCGAATACCGACTAGTCCAATAACCTGATTTAGCGCGACCAATTAACCCAATTTAATATTACTAGTAATCCAATTACTACGACTAATACAACCAGATATCCCAAATTAATACGGCCAACACCCAATTAATACGACCAGTTAACCCAATTACTACGACCAATTAACCCAATTACTACGACCAATTAACCCAATTAATAAAACCAGTTTACCCCTATTAATCCGACCAATTAACCCAATTAATATCACCAAGTTATCCGATTAATACGACCAGTTCTCAATTATTGTTCCAGGACAGTCGACCACGGCTCGATAAATCGACGAAATCGAGTCCGAATGTAGTAATTGATGGCGGCTCAATAAATAAGCGAAATTGAGTCCGAATAGATTATTGACGGCGGCTCAATAAAATGACGAAATTGAGTCCGAATAAATTAGCTGATTAGATTGACGACAGTTCACAATACCGATATACTATAATATTTCGATAAATAATTATTACTTGAGTATATGGGTTAATGAGATAAGTGCTTGAAATGATGGTCCCCCTCTTGGGGTCGCTCCTCCGGACCGAACCTCTCGGCTCATGGTTGAATCGTTCTTTTTCCGCACGGGCGGTTACACACGTACACGGGTACATCCACATATCGGTACAACAACAATTTCAATAACAATACGACATAACAGACAATCATTGATACATAACAACACCTACACTCCGATTAGCATCATCCTTGGTCATGCACTTGAACTCTTATAATACTCATATATATATACATAGTTCTCCAGAACTGGTCATCTTGTATGTATGCGAGAGGTCACCTTTTTCTCAAAAATTTCCATAAACTACATAAACGAGTAAAATTTTCTCAACGCGTATGGTTCGACCGAACAAATTAAGCCTCACGGCGTGGCCCCCACTTATGTAATGTCGACGTGACGCTGCTGCATTACGCACTTCCCAGACGTAATGCCCATACGACCCCGGCTATCGTGACTTCAAGGGCGGACCTGATGGGTTCAAATTGCTCGAATTTTCTTTCCCACGCGAGTCAGGCCCAAGAAATGACGGAGCTTAGCAAGCCGCAGGAGCGCTTCACAGGATGTGTTCTGATCCTGCCGGACGGGTTGCGCACGTAGTCTACGAGGTACTACCTTTGAGGTCCCCTGGGAGGTTGGCTCCGTCACCTGCTCACAGGCCAAAGAGACCAAACCGCTATTCCCTATCCACGTTCGACCCGGGAAGTGTCAAATTTTGAATGTTTAAGTTTGATCGAAAACCGGTTCCCACTTTATCGAAACAACTAGTTTGTTTTATTTAGCCGGAGGCCCAAACTAGGGTCCGACAAATCCCTAGACGTTTAACGTCGGATCCGCGTGTGTCTATGTTTCCTATTTTGGGTCCTCAGCGTGAGTTTACAGATTTTTCTGTATGTGGGTTGCACCAGTCGTACCTGTACAACAAGCGTAATTAACAAACTTAGTTGTAATCGGCGAGTCAAGCTGAGGTTTGCTTCTTCCATGCGCGTGTCAAACCTGAACGTGGGTCGTCGATTTGGGATGACGGATTTCAAACCCCTTCAATTCCTATCGCTACTACGGGTCAACAAAACACTTGAACAATTTGGGTTTTCAGTGAGCATTTATTGATGAGTTGCACAAGAACTTATGGGTACACGGACAGATACATATTGTACGGGCAAATACAATAAGCGTTATGTCACAATTATGGCACGCTAATACACAATGAGCAGAGCTTCAATTGAGGAGGGTTGCGGAGTCATCGCCTTTTTCACTGAACTCTCATAGCTGGGTCAAATCACGGCATGCACTGTGAAGCCTTATCTCATGACAGCTGTGCTTACATTACTCATGAAAAAATAGTGGGTCAAATTAAAATCAGTGCTGGTAGGTGCTACAGTTAGTTATCGATAAAATCAAGGCGCCATCGAACTAACTATTTGCTCGGTACTATGTTTGCTAACAGGAAGGGTACTCCGACACAACGATAGATTCAAGTAAGCGAAAGGCGGAAACGAAGCGGGGTATACGGGGTTGAGCGTGCAACGGGACGTTTGCGAGACCTCATCTTGCTCATTCGAATCACAAAACTATAGTACATGATAATCAGTTATTTACAGTCGCAGTTAGTAGCGATGAGGTTAGCCTATGACAACATAATACAACAACAACACAAGGATACTTATTAATACCATGGCAAGATTGTGGAATGCTCCTCGGTACGACTCCTAAATTCTTTTCTAAAGGTGCGACAACGGAACGAACTCAGTTCTGTCCTACTCGCATACATACATACGTATTTAAAATGACCATATAAAATCTGTGATAGAGCATCAAAATGTTCTGACTAATTTCGGCTCCTGTGCCCTATCGAATTTCTCTACAAACATAATGGAATTGAGTCCCTAATTGCGGTTAATCCATGATCTAGATCACTACCACAAGACAAACACTTCGAATACATCAGCGTGAGTTATAACTACATAAAAAGGAACGATCGGGCGGATTTATGTTTCGAACAGCTTGCGGGTCCCGGTAGACTGAGGTTGGGACCGAATTTTGAGCTTTTCCTAATACAAGTTTTGTTCAATTCACTATGCGGGTTGTACCTAGGATTGTAATTGGAACGAGTAATAATAGTGGTGAGGCCTCGTAGGCCATCGGCATTACTCTGATGGTACGAAAACCTACGTTGTTTTGGCTTGAAAAACGTTCAAAAACGAGCTCTATTTAACTGTTATATCGAGCCATTTTTGCTCGACGAAGCGAGGCAGTAAACGGAGGCCCCGGTTGTCAGGACAACCGTAGTAAATTTTCTAGCTCAATCCTACCCGATTTATCTCCTTAAATTGTTCGGTTCGCAATTTTCGAGCTAAATTTTGAGCACAGTTCGACTGGGTCTGGGGGGAGTCTTTTGACTTCCAATACCTCCTCGATTTGGCGGTGTTTTTCAGTGCAATTTTGCATGGGGACTGGACTCGACCTTACATATCGATTTTCTAGGACCGGGTCAACGGTCCTCACAAAAATGGTCCGTCGGGCCAAGGCCCGATAGACTCGATGTCGCATTTAGCGACTTCGATAACCTTGAAATTTAAAATGTTTTCATTGGTGGTGAAATTTATCAACACTGGGGAAGATAATATTTTCCCTTGCCTAACCAAAGTATGTGGAAAAGCAAGACCAAAACAGACTTGCGAAAATAGACTAATTTGTGAAGTTTGAACAGCTATTCGAACGACGATTGTGCGGTTCGGGTCTGAACTGCCTATAACTTTTGAACGGGCCACGGCTTTGCCGGGCTCAATAGCTTAAACGGAAGGCCTAAAGGGCCTCTATATATACGAGAAAGATCATTAAAATTCCTGGAATAAGTATAAAGTTATTAGCGTGTAAAGTTCGGGTAAGGGCGGATCCCTGTCGGGCCGTCGCGTTTGTGATTCCAGCATAATAAAGTTGAATTTTGTGATGATATCTAAAAGTAAACATGCTTACGAAGAAACCGCGAAAGTTTGAATAGCGGACATCCCTACGAAGAAACAGCGAAAGTTTCAGCAAAATTCCTGGAGAGGATCTTGAAATATTTTGATTTTAATCTGGATTTTACATTCTTGGTGGGGTGAGGCCTCTTCGAGGTCGTCGGGTTTAGGGTTCCGACTCGAAACTGACATGTTTTAGAATCCTGTTTGTTGATAGACAGTACTATGAAGAAACTGTCAAAGTTTCAGCGAAGTTCAAGGAGTAAGTCCTAAGATATCTAGATTTTCATATTTTGGTGGGAACGTACCCCTTTAGGATCGTCGGGTTTATGGATCCGACTTGATATCTGAACATTTTAAGCACTAGATCACTAGCTTGGATCCTCCTAGAATTCCGGGTACAGTTTTAACAAATTTGCTGGGGTGATTCCGTAGATGCGCCACATTTTTACCTAGGTGAGCCGTCTCGCTCACGGCGTATGAAAACAAAAGATCTACTCGGGGATCAGAGCAACTTGGTTCTAGCTTGTGGGCAATATCTAAAGCGCTATTGTCATGTTAATAAAGTTTTACTAAGTTCCTATGAGAGTTTGATTCGGCAATGCCTGGTTCCATCCTTAGTTCCTATTGATAAAACTCCAAAAATCGTCGGACGACTCCGCGTCCAAAGAAAACAATAAAACCATGAAAGTCTTGCGTAAAACCACCAGTAAAATGTTCAACGAGAATGTTATGGCATGACGGCGGATGATTCGGAGTTCGACTAATACTTTCCAATCAAAACAGTGTTTATTTAACCTCGGTCAGCTCAAACTAAAATTTTCAATCTCATCTTGACTCAGGGAATCGTGCAAAAATACTTGACGCGAGTGTCGCGTTTGTTTGTGCCCTAACTCTGTGACCGAGGGAGGTCCAGTACGACTTTCGCTACCGAATTAATACGTCTGAGTCTTCGAGTCGGCGGGACAAGCTAGGACGGACAGGGTTATCATGTAAACGGGAGTGTGGACTGGGAGGTCGTGGAGGCTTAGGCTAAAGGTTGATCAATGTGAACTATTCACTCCTACCTTAACTGTTCGCAGGACTAATCCTATCTCCTATCGGTACCGTGCCGTCGTTAACCTACGCCTCCCCGTCCACACTTACATCTTTGTATCCTTTGACTCGGCGTCCATCGCGGGTGTCCGTCCAACCATAGAAACAACCAATGAAAACCATATGAACAGAAAGCACGCTTGAACAAACTGTCGTGATAAATAAAAGCGACAGAGCCGGTCTGCAAAACGACCGAACTCTGCACTGCCGCAGTCGTGTGGAAGGATAGAGACTTCGTGCGGCTCTGGTTTTACATGAAATTTGAAAATATTTGAAATTTTGAATTTTGGGTCCGTTAGGGTGCTTATTCAGCACTTTTCTGGAATTCTGACCCCATTTTAGGCTTTAATGTAAATATTGTTATCGGAACGAATTCCGATCATATTTTGAAAAATTTTATGTCTAAAATTTGTATAAATTTTATATAAGAAAAAGATTTACGACCTCAAAGTTGATATAAAACTTTAATAAACTTATACCAAGCCTAACCAAAACTAAATTAAACTACCAAACACTATTACTCGACACGTGAGTAAATGCCGGTACTGCACATTGCTTCAAACGTTCCGAATGTTTCTACGCGAGACTGGTATCAGCTCGATACTGGGTTGTTTATATTATTTTAATATAGAGCTGACTGCTTCAATATTAACTTTATAGCAAACGGGAGGGGGTCGAATTTATTTACTCAAAGCAGCAAAGTTCGGTACTCGGAGGCAAATAGAAACAGCAATCCCCACACAAAACTGTACAAATTCATACAGACTTTATATCAGCGCTTACTGGACACGATCGGAGATGTACTACGTTGCATTCCTAATATAAAGCTGTATAATGTTGTGTCGATTTTATATCGAACCCTGCTGATAAGAGCATTGTCCTTATATAAATTCTATATTAAATTTATATAAACTTCAAGTCGGCCGATGTTTACTTAAAGAATTGATGTCCTTCAATCAAAGCGCAAGTTCCAGCTTATAGACGACTACTTCCATACTCAGCCGCTTATAAGTGCTTCAGTACATCAACAGGCCACTCAAATTAAGTTTCCCTATTAAGTTAATATAAAAATTGATTGTTTACTTTGATGGAAACATCACTTGTATATCGAAAGTACGCCCTTATACGAGTTTATATGTATATGTGTGGCCAGTGTTCGTGTGAAGGAAACGTAGCTTGTGTAAACAAAACAAAAGAAAGCAAGCGCAAAGGGTAAAAAGATGGTGGGGGTTCCTGGGGAATGGCCAGAGTGCCAAATAAGACTCGGATTCGGACTCAGCAAGTCCGTCCGAGCAAAACAATATGTAACAGGACCGTATTCGGTCTACAGGGGGAAATAAGCTCTTGAGGGAGGGTCCATGCCAAATTTTTCCTTGGGAAGGGTGTTTTAAACGGTTCCCCTGTGCTCGGGGTATACTCTTCTGGGGTGTTTTATATATTTTTGGGTTAGTCTTGACAAGGGGAACAAAATGAGGGGTGACACGCCTGTCAGGGCGTTATTTCCGAAATCTTCATATAAGCGGGTACCTAAAAGTGGGCACAGCGGGACCGGTCCGGGCTCAAATTAAAGCCTCGGATCTGGGAATTCCAATGGTGCCACATATATACCTGTTTGGCCAATAGTCGTTAAGTTATTGAATTAATTGTATTTTATTGATTTGCGTAGCTACATATTCACTCCTATGTCCGTGAATCCGGGTCCGATTTCCACGAAACCGGTCTCATTCGAAAGATCGTCAAATTCTCTATGATAAATGCTAAGTACTTAACTTTGAAATTCCCAACGGTTCCGGAGATATGGACCGGAGCCGACATTTTCGATACCAAATTTTCTAATTTTATTTCTTATCGTAACCAGCGCGAATGAACGCTGGTAAGTAATATTTCTTAAAGCCTAGCAACTTACCAGTGTGGCGATAACCAACGAGCACTGGTAAATTTTATAGTTTCGGTTTGCTCTTATAATTTTCAGGAAATTGTCTCAATCGCTGTTCGCTTTCGAGCGCACAGCCATATTTTTGTGGTCCTCATTCGTGAGGACGGTCGTGACGGGTCCTCGTCACGGCCAGTTATTCCAATAAAAATTTGTAACAACGTTCGTGGTCTTACCATTTGGGGTAGGGCAATTCCTGCATAGGTATTTATACTGGGATCAGCGGGGGAGTCGTACCGCCCTAAAATTCTCAACAAATCGAGTATGGCAAGAGCTCGCCATACTCACATTCTGCTCCTATAAAATACCAGTTTGCGTGCGTAAAATCCCTAAACTTCCTCCTAAAATCATGTCAAATAAGTTACATTCCATCAATCGCATTTCCAGCCTAAAAGTCGCAGGAATGCAACAGAATACAACAAACAGGATACATAATACCAGAATCAAATCCAGGCGCTCTTATGGCCTGATCAATCCAACAGAATAGTACAGCTATAGCACAACACGATCATATACAATGATATACAATGATAACAATAGGGCGGCGCTTTTATAGCCTCATATAATAACAATGAACGGTATGAATACAGTACAGAAAATATATATATGCATATATCTGGTTAACAATTTATGTACCAATAAATTTGCTGGATCATGCACCAGAAAATACATATACGAGCAACAGCATCGGTTCCACGGTACACAATCATACGATACAATTATGGTAACATATATCGAAAACGTGCCTTTATTGCCACCACAAGCACTACAATAACGATGATAATTATACGTAATTCAAATATGTACACCAATGATGCCTTTATGGCCAATGATAATCGGTAAAATCATGATAATGCCAATATATGTGTATCAAGGCGTGCCTTCAGGGCATTATTATCAATATGTATCTAGATGATTATGGATGTCTATACGGTTACAATTCCTTGACGATTATCCATCCCTGAAATAACAATAACGATACCCATCTTGGTCGAAACCATGTCGGCCGTGCAGGCCGAAATACTGAAAATACAAGTCGGTTACATAGCGGGACTGTTGAACCTGATTATTCCGTTTACCTATATATATAGATATATATGATGCTATTGAATTTGTTCCGATTACGTACATATATACTTTGATTTCAGTTCTGTTTTAATTATTTACATATGTACCCAGTGATTTCTGACTTGTTGTAATTATGTACTTATATAACTGTATTGATCTTACGAGTTATTTCAATTACTGGTTTACGTATATACGGTGGTTCATGGTTTGTGCCAGTTAGGCAGTTTGCATATGAGGTGACAACAGGGCTTTATGGTCTACGGGTATATATAGAGGAACTCAGTATATATATTTGCTTGCGCCAAGAGGCGATTGGCTGGTTCTACTTACATAAATGTACGTATTGTAATGCGACGGTGGGCTCCTCACCCTTTTGGGCTATTCCCGTCGGGTGTCCCGGGTTGGGGAAACAGTGGTGGCTGAATTCAAAAATGTTGGCACTATACACGTGGTCATGATTATTGGAGAACTCGACTAAAAGTTGACCATTACACTATGGACAGGATTTTCGGTATTTGGGAAAAGGTTGTCCATTACACTGTGGACAGGATTTTTGGTATTCGAAAAAAATGTTGTCCATTATACTGTGGACAGGATTTTTGGTATTCGGAAAAATGTTGTCCATTATACTGTGGACATAATTATTGGTGGTCGAAAAAATGTTGACCATGGCACTGTGGTCAGATTTATTTTTGTTCGAAAAAATGTTGACCATTGGGGTGTGGTCAGAATTATCGTAAAAGTTGACCATTATCGTGTGGTCAAGATTATGGGTTTTCGCTAAAAGTTTGCCATTAGGCTGTGGTCAGGATTATCCACCTCGTAACGATCCGTATGGATCTGTTACAATATGTTTGCGGCAAAGTAGCGTAATGGGTTATGCTTCTTTTCTACAAAGCTGTGAATTTGGTACAAATATTGTGTATTTTACTCGAATTAGTGCACTAAAGACCCAACGGTAGTTGGACATACGTACAAAATATTTTTTAACAGTAAAATCAAACACGGATACAAATCATACACAAGCTCAGATTGTACTGATGCTTCAGGAGAGGCTTCAAATTTCGCTGTATTAGTTTGCATTTATATGCAGTAGTTATAGAAGAGAACATATAAAAGGAAATAGTTCGCGAATACCAAGAGCAGAGAGCGCTATAGCTACGTTAGTTATTCAAAAAGATTTACTGTAATTTCTGTCCATTACTGTAATATGTTTACCAAAAATGGATGTCGTTCCCCGAGCTTTGCTCGCGAGCCGGTTTAATCCTAGTTCTAAAGAAATTCATTATAAAAAATTTTGTACAATTAAAGAGTTTTCATTATCAATATTTTAATACTTTCCAAATTCTAATTCCTAGTTCACTCGCGGCTCGCTAGACACTGCGCAACTAGCTCGCTCAGAAAATGCCAGTCTTTTGCGGCGACGACTGTGTACATTTTCCGAAGTAGTTTTCAGCCTTTGTAGTTATGTTATACATATGTTGTCCGTTTAATTCCCCATGAGCATTTCTCTATTTCTACGGAAAATTTAAGAGCACATTACGACAAAATGTATTCACAAACATGCTACGATCTCTATTATGGTTTAAAAATACTCTCAGTTAGGCAAACACTGACAGCGGTACTTTATTTAAGCAATGTATGACCCAAGTTTCCTGCCCAGTATCTGTTCTTACATTGAAATATTGATGCAAATACCAATCGCCAAACCTGTCTTTGTCAATTGTCTATTCCAATATTATACTGTCACACATATTATTTGACTCCGACTTCAGCCAGAGATAGGTAATTTATTTAACTGATTTACTGAATTTCATTTGGAAATAAAATACCAGAATTTACTAAAATCACACATTCGTTCGCTGAAGATTAAAATTTCTCGAGACCAAAACAGCTCCAATTCCGGCTAATTTCAGTTCAGGAGTAGACTGTAGTACTTTGAAACCTGGGCTACTTGAAAAAGCCTGCCTTTAAATTTATTTATAAATATTTTTCAGGCTTTTGTTTTCACGTACTGACCGAACATAAACAGGAGTAGACTGTAGTACTCTGAAACTTGGGCTACTTGGAAAAGCCTGTCTTTAAATTTATATTTATTTTTCAGGCTTTTGTTTTCACGTACTGACCGAACATAAATGCAAAAAATAGATTTATATGTGATTAAACAAAATTCCAATGGATTTAAATGAAATTTTGATCAATGTCAACTGTGATCGATTTCGATTGCAACTGCTGGCGCCGACGGTACCTGCGGTAGGCAAAATTACTATAACAATAAGTTATTGTCACAAGAACTGATGCTCAAGGATTAATCCTTGTTAAAACTGTTCTCAGCGACACCATCCAACAATGATATAATGACATCGTGGCAAGTTTTCCACGTCGAATGATAGTATGGTGTTTTGTCTTTCTTACCCAGAAATAAACCTAAACTCACAATCAACTTTAAATTATTTCTGTACTATGGTACTCACGTCAAGCTCCTCATCCCCCACTGTTATAGCGGTAGTGAGACAAAACTTGACATGATCCAATATATGTTCAGTCAAGCTCAGAAATACATTACGTACATATTACAAAAACAATTCAGCAATTTTGCTTTTTATTATACAAGCTACTAAACGTTTGAAGTCACAAAACTTACGTACAAGAACTCATACACAATGGTTAAATAAAAAAATATAACCCATGCCAAGTAAAAAAATTTACCGAGCCATCGGACGCAGAAGCTCCAACTTTGTCTCCTCTGTGATTCCAACAGACCTCAAATATTCCGCCACCTGGTTTAACAGTACCCGTGTAACTTTGGATCAAGTGTCCGCTCTGAAAATACAATTATTAATTTCTATGCGTAGTTGACTAAAAATACTTCACCCATAACTACGTTATTATGGGAACTTGGCAGTATACTCTGTTGCAACTACCACAATGTTTTATTTATCACTGTACCATTTTCCGACAAGCTTCATTTAGAATCTTCAGTCTGTCTCCGCACACATTTTATAAATTTATCGTCTCACAAATTATAAATCCCATAAAATCCTTATAAGTTACAAATTTGCAGAATTTCCGGTTATGTATCACATTGATCCCTGTTGGACTGGCTACTTCCAAACCTGCCTTCATTATCCAGGAACTATGTGCTTTGTATTTTCGGATACACTTCCACGATACTTAACTAATTGGCCGACTTCCAAAATAGTGACAACACAACAAAACGGCTGATTTTTTACACTCGGAGGTTTTCGATGATACTGATTATGAATATGTGACATATAAAGGTTTACAATTTTATTATGTGTGTTATTAGCTATTTTGTTAGTTTGTATTACCAATTAATTAGCTAGCTAGCTTTTTGTATGGTGGATTTGACATCAATTGTGTAAAACGTGATACTTATTATAAATTAATTAAATATTTAGTTGAAATATTTAAGATATAAATTATTTTGCCTATTGCTCCGCTCACTTTTTGTAATTTAGTACATTTACTAGTTATTAGCGACATACCCAACACATGTTTAAACAATTAACGGGATAAATAACTTTATTAAATCATCTTATACCCCAATAAGCAAAAACACACTTTGCAATCAAAATTTATAAAATTTCACATATTAGTGTATTTTTAACTTTGGCTCATAACTCGATAACGGCGGTTATGCAACTGCACAACTCGATTCTCGATGATTTTAAATATCATGAAATGCTTCTGGCAACAGTTAAAACAATCAAATATGAGCAAACTCCAAAAAACCATAATCAAAAAACTTCCATTTCGTGGCAATTAGGACCTGAAATAATTGGAATACAGGTAAAATAAAGCCAAGTGCTAGAGCATATTAAGTGTGGAATAGGAAAATTCGCGAAAACCATCAACATAGTGAAGAGTTATGCGCGACACATGCGATGACAATTTTCTGCATAGGTAACCACCATTTGGAAAAACTCCGTTTATCACGTCAATGGCAATAGAGATAAAACTTGCGGCATTACAAACTTAAGCTAACTTTAGGTGCCCCGATTCGTACAGACTGCTCACATACCCGATACGATATGTAGTTTTGCACTTTTGGAAAAGCCAACAATTAGTAGAAAATAATATTTTGAAAATATAATTAATAATACTAGTATATATGTCGCAAACGAGGGTGAAACAGAGAACGTGGTTTCATTAAGAGGTCATTTTGTGTAACGCGTGAATCCACTTTACGTGTGTACATTGTGGTTGTTCTTTTGTCAAGTCAGTTCACGATCGTAAAAGCGATGCAGCAACGCGTAGGCGCTGTTCGAGGTCACTATTTTGCGATTCATCATAGCATTTTCCTGACTGCCAAAACGCAATTACCAATTGCGTTTTTTCTCATAATGCAAATATATTTTTCTCATATACACAAATAGACCGCGAACATCGCTGTTTGATTCAGAATGACATTAGATGAACGCGCGCAAATGTGCGAAATGGAGAAAAATATGTGTGAACGCAAGTTCCATTTGTGTGACAAAAATGTGACCGCGAATCAATTCGTTATTTTGACAAAAAAACTTGGAGTATGCACCTAAAGTGGACTCAGTTCTAACAGGCTTTGTTATATATATACTACACTAAAACCCATGTAACCCAACTATAACCAACCTCAAAAAACAATACATAAAATATTATTGATGCTCTGCACGCAATACATAACAAAACAAATGAAAATTCACTACATTTTGGAAATCGGGTACATCGACCGTAAAACATTTGAAATCCCATGAAAAGGTATGATCAAGTCAAGTTGGACTGCAGAAAGGAAAACATACGTATTCATACTGCTTGATAACCTAATGGATAATTGTTGTGAGGTTAAACACAATATTGTAAAATTTGAATAATCAATGTTTGTATCAAAAGGTCGACAAACCATTTTCAAGTCCACGGCGGCCCAGAGAGTGATCGCACAAGAAAGTGTTGGTTCAGCGAAGTTGTAGATCTCGATGAGCAGATTATGTCCCGGTTTTCTGATGCGAAGCTTGTTTCGCAAGATATGGGCTGCGAAAGACTTGTGCCCTTATGGTCATATTTGGCAAACAACCCTTAAAAACTGTGTTTTCCATTTTGGTCCCGAAAATGGTACCAAAGCGTGTCTCGGATTGTGAGAATCGTGCTCTCTCCTCTTCTTACTGTTGCAGGTGAACTGCCACGACTGAACAATGAAGCTGACAAAACGCAGAGGATCAACATTTGAAGCAGTCACGAAGCGAGGTGAGCGGCTGTGCACAGCAAGTGATCGTTATGTATCACACTCGCATCACACTCCTGTGACAGCTTCAGCGATAAAAATACATCATAAATCATTACAACTAATGTCAATGTCAACGCTTCATGACTCCATCACTGGGTCATAAGAACAACAACAGCTTTCTATCAACATGAGCCTTTACATTGTGTCACTAACAACATCGTTACCGACATCTTTCACTAACGCGTCTCACAGTCGTGCTCTTCCAGTTTGTTATGTTGGATTACATCGGTCCGTTCAATGTGGTTTCGGTCTCCGAATCGAAGAAAACTTGGGCTTGTTTGTTCACCTGTCTAGCGACATGAGCTGTGCACCTCGAGTGCGTTACCGATTGTACTGCGCATTGCTTCGTGAACTGTATAAGTAGATTTATCGCCCGCCGCTGCTCTCCGGAGGAGTCATTTCGAACAATGCTCCGCAGTTTAGATTAGCCAAACCGATGTTTGACAAGACTTGGTACCGTGTATTGACGGATTCAGAGGTGCAAACATGTTGTGCGTCAAACTATACGTTGGACGCTCACTGCCGCTCTGTCTCCGTGGAAAGGGGGCGGAGGAGGTCTGTACGAAAGGCAGGTTGGCACTGTCAAGGCTGCATTTGTGTACGTGGTTCGTCGAAAGTTATTACACTGGGAGGATTTTATGAAATAACCGAAACTGAGGCTGTGGATAACAGTAGGCCAATAACAAGCGTTGTGGATGATATCCACTTTTCTATAGCGTGACGCCCCATGGGTTTCATTTTAGAGCGGCCAGCAGGAGTCCCTGCCGTGGATTTATCAGTGTTGCCAGAAGGTACATTCGCAGGTAAACAGCTGGTAAGATTTTGGAAATCAAAACAGTGCCGCCTCGAGCTGCTTTGGAAACAGTGGTAGTGGTATAATAAGTACTTGACCAGTCTACGTGAACGGCACAGTGATGTTCGTCGCACTAGACGAAGCGTCAAAAATAGTGTTCCGCGAGTTGGAAAAGTTATCACAATTCATTCGGTAGAAACATCATGCGGCTCATGGCATTTGAATCGCGTCTTGAAATTAATCCAAAACAACCATAGATCACTACCTTTCGTGGAATTACTGTTACCCAATAAACACATTGTCCGCCGTTCTTGGATTACTTTATACAGTCTGGAGCCTGATGAAACTAATGTATTCGACGTGACGCTGGTGCATTACGCACTTCCACAAACGTAATGCCCATACGACCCCGGCTATCGTGACTTCAAGGGCGGACCTATTGGGTTCAAATTCTTAATTTTTCTTTTTCAATTCGGGTCAGGCCCAAGAAATTACGGAGCTTAGCAAGCCGCAGAAGCGCTTCACAGGATCTGTTCTGATCCTGCCGGACGGGTTGCGCACGTAGTCTACGAGGTACTACTATTGAGGTCCACAGGGAGGTCGGCTCCGTCACCTGCTCACAGGCCAAAGAGACCATACTGCTATTCCCTATCCACGTTTAACCCGGGAAGTGTAAGATTTTGGGTATTTGCGTTTGATGAAAATCGGTTCCCACTTTCTCGGAACGGTTAATTTGTTTAGCCAGTGGCCCCCACTAGGGTCCGACAAATCCCTAGACGTTTAACGTCGGATTCGCGCGTGTAATTTCCTATTTTGGGTGCTCAGCGCGAGTTTTAAAATTCGGCGGTAACTTTTCCTTATTAGCCACATGAGTCGTACTTATACAATAACACAATTGAATCGGCGAGTCACGCTAAGGTTTGCTTCTTCAATGCGCGTGTCAAACCTGAACGAGGGTCGTCGATAAGGGTGACGGATTTCAAACCCCTGTGAATGCGTACCTATCGCTACTAAGGGTCAGCAAAACACTTGGACACGTCGGGTTTTGATTGAGCATTTATTGACGAGTCACAATTATGGTATAGACAAACATAGAAAGGTATAATGTTACTAGTATGGGACGTTGTTAGGAAAATGAGCATGGCGGCAAAGGGGTGGGTTACGGAGTCATCACCTTTTTGACAGAACTCTCACAGCTGAGTCAAATCACGGCGTGTACTGCTAAGCCTTTTCTAATGACAGCTGCGCTCACCTTACTCATGAAAAACAGTGGGTCAAATCAAAATCCAGTACCGGTAAGTAGTACGGTTAGTTGTCGATAAAAAGAGGCGCCATTGAACTAACTACTTGCTCGGCACTACGATTGCTCGTAAAGGGGTACTCCGACAAAACAGCAGGTTCAAGTAAGCGAAAGGCGGTAATGAAATGAGGCAATGAGGCAGGCGGGACAAAGCTTACAATGGGAAATTTTCGGGACTCAATCTTGCTCATCCTAATCGCGAAACTATGGTACATGATAAGTAAGCACTTGTAAATGTAATACGGTAGCGATTGGTTTAACATACGGCAAAGTATCATTACAACGATCGAGAAATGGTATATATTGACAATACAGTGAGTTTAGGAGGCAATCCTTGGTACGAGTCATGAATTCTCCTATAATACGACAATGGTACGATAACTAAATTTTTCCTACTCGCATACATACATACTTACGGTGACCATAAATAAAAATAATTTCAGCGGGTTGTATAGACATAACAGAGGAATTTTGGGTTCTAATTGGTAACAAAATCACTTCACAAGCCCCGCGGTAAAATGGCAAAATTTGGTCTTAAATTGCGGCTAATCCATGATGTTAATAACTGCCAAATACAGACTTTTCGAGTCCACAAACGTGGGCTATAACTATGCAAAAATGATCGAGTAGACTTATTTCATATATCGCGCGTGGGTCCCGGTAGACTAAGAGTGGGGCCGAATTTTCTATCCTTTCAACTTTTCCTGTCCTACAATTATTGCTTTAATTTACTATGCGGGTTATACATATGATTTGAGTGATATACGATTGGGTTTAAATCCTAATTCAATAGATTTGTGTTGTTGATTCGTCCTGAGACACTAAACGATATGCTAGAACGTCCAAGTAGGCCACTACTGAAGTAATGAACCTTTCTGGAGCATTCTTAACTCCTACGGGCGAACAAACTTGGTGTGCTTAATTGATTGTCTGCACTAGTTCACTGCGTACTTATCTCAATTAATAAAGTTGGATGTTGTACTAGAGCGATCGAATCGTTCATTATTGCTACTAAGCAGCGGTAAGGGACAAAACTCGAGCGAGTCTCTAACTTATGACACAATCCAAAATTTGTCCTGGATTCTATTAATTAATGCCGAAAAGCGGCTGTGCGTTATCATTATACAAATTTTATGCCAGCCAACATTGGGGCGAAGGGGGCAGGCGTTAAAATTGCAATTACGTATCTGCAAACTTGACTAAAATGAGAGCTAGGCGTAGCGATGCCTCATAGGTCATCGGCATTATCCTAAAGGTACTAAAACTTAGGTTATTTTGACTTAAAAACTGCTCTCGAACAGAGCTCTATTTGGTATCAAAATAGAACTACCATTTTCAGCGTGTCCTACTCGACAAAGGGAGTCAGTAAGCGGAGGCCCCGGTTGTCGGGACAACCGTACCACCGTTATTTACTGCAATTCATTCCGTTTGTATCCTTAAATCGCTCGGATTCCTAATTTTCGCTCTAGACTTTGAGTATGGTTCTATAGGGGCTGGGGAAACCTATAATCTTCAATATCTTCCTAATTTACCGGCTTTTCACTATGAACTTTTGCCTGGAGGCTGGGTTTGACCTTGTTTATCGATTTACTAGAACCGGGCCAGCAGTCCTCACAAAAATTCGTCCGTCGGGCCGAGACCCGATAGATTCGATATCGCATCTGGCGATATCGATAACGTTGAAATACGAAATATTGACACTTATAGTGCAAGTTATCAACACTGGAGAAATTAATGTTTTCCCTTTCTTAACCAAAATAAGTGTAAAAGCAAGACCGAAACCGACTTACAAAAATAGTATAATTTGGGAAATTTGAACTACAATCTGAGCGACGGTTGTGCGGCTTGGGTTTGGATTTCCTATAACTTTTGAACGGGCTCAATGGTTTAAATGGAAGGCGTATCGGGCCTCTACGTATACGAGAAAAATCATCAAAATTCCTGGAGTAGACATCGAGTTATTGACATTTAAAGTATGAGTAAGGGCGGACCCCTGTCAGGCCGTCGTGTTTGTGATTCCGACCTGATAACGTTGGGTTTTAGAGTGATATCCGATAACGCACATTCCTACGAAGAAACAGCGAGAGTTTCGACAAAATTCCTGGCGAAAATCCCGAATATTTTAATTCTAAGTTTTCAGTGGGGGACAGGCCCCTTCAAGGTCGCCAGGTTTATGTTTCCGACGCGATATTTAGGGTTTTAGATATTAAATCAATAGCTTGGATCCTTCTCGACATCCGAGTAAAATTTCAACCAAATTCCTGCGATAGTTCTCGAGATGGACCAAATTTTCTACCTAGGTGAGCTGTCTCGCTCACGGGGCGTTAAATCAGTGTGTCTGCTTGTGGTTTAATACAAAATTTTAGCATGCGGACGATAGCACTATTATCTTATTATTAAAACTTAACTGAGTTCATGCGGTAACTTTGGATCTCTTCAATAAGTAATTTTGTCTTAGATTCCTTCTCACAAAATAACCGAAACGGCGGACAAACTTATGTCCCACGAGCCAAGAGAACAAATGAATTCTTGAATAAAACCATTGGCGGATTCTTGACAATAGTGATATGACCACGGATGATTCAGAGTTCCGCTGATAATTTTTAATCAGAAATTTATTTAACCTCGGTCAGCTCAAAACTAATTTCTCCAATCTTAACTCGACTCAGGGAATTATGTAAAATAAGTCATTGACGCGAGTGTCGCGTGTCTTTGTGTCCTTACTCATTGACCGAGGGAGGTTCAGTTCGAGTTCGGGCATCTGAGCTGATCATGCGAATGGCCAACTATGGCTACGAGTCTGTGGGACGAGGTATGACGGACATGGCTATCATGTAAAACAAAGTATGGACAGGGAGTCCACAGAGACTTAACGTTACTTCTACTTAATATACGTTCTACTATACCCTACTTACTTCCACAGACTGACTTAATCTAACTGGACGACCCTCCCTGTCCACACTTACAGAATCCGATCCGTTACTTCAACGCCAATCCATCCACGCGTACGACCAAAGATTGAAATTAGTCAGAAACTCCAAAGAGGAAAACACGTAATAGAAAATAGGCGCCAGAGCCGGTGAGCAAAACGACCGAACTCTGCGCTGCCGAAGTCATACTGAACGCTGCAGAGTGATTGCAACTCTGCTTAAATACTAAAATTTTGAATTTTCGAAATTTTAAATTTTTAGACGGTTGAAGTGCTTATTCAGCACTTTTGGGGCGATTTGACCCCAATTTCTGATATTTTAAGCAAACTTACTTATCAGCGTAAATTCCAATCGATTTCGGACCAATTTTATGTCCGAATATTATTTAATTAATTTGATTTATTACTTTATTCATAAAACGTATATCAAACTTTTAATAAAATTGCTTAACTTGCTTAAATAAAAGCAAACTTGCTTATCAGCGTAAATTCCAATCGATTTCGGACCAATTTTATGTCCGAATCTTATTTAATTAATTTGATTTATTACTTTATCCATAAAACGTACATCAAACTTTTAATAAAATACTACGAAAATATCTACTAACTCCTTTGTCCTAAAGGGGCCGTTATTTATACAAGTAAGCAGTCTCCTAGTCGTTCGATACATTTTACACGAATTTATAACTCGAAGCTTCAACGCTTTAAACTAGATTTATACGTACGACACACCACTTCCATATCAAACTGATATTAACTAAATATCAGACTTGTATTAAGTCAATACCAAGCTTACGGGGTAAATTGTTTACTATCTATTCGGTGGTTCTGCAAGTAACGTCCAGCTTAATACTAACTTCGCGTCTCCAAATTATTTATTAAACTACCATTAAACTTGGTAGGAATATTATATTAAATTTATAAAAATTCGCCGGCTTGCTGATAAGAACTTGACATTAAACGAAAAGATTTATATAAAATCCATTCGAAACCAATACACTTGTCCTCCGATCGACATTGGGATTTATTGCTCAAAAGAAGTACTAGCTTAAACAGCACTCGACCGGTATGTTACAGGGCTAAATATATACTCGTTGATTGGTTAATAACATTATAAATTTAACATTGGGGTACACATTCATTTTATATTAAACTTTATATAAATATATATGAGGTTGGGGATAGATGACGCGGCTTATGTAAGCAAAAGAAAATAAGCGAGGGCAACGGGGTAAAAAGAGGGTGGTATTCCCTCGGCAATGCCCGAAGTGCCAGAATGAACACAGATTCGGACTCAGAATGTCCGTCCGGTTATTTTAATATGTAACAGGACCATATTCGGTCAACAGGGGAAAGTGGGCTCTCGGGGGATGGTCCATGCCAAATTTTTCCTGGGTAGAGTGTTTTAAACGACTCCCGCGAGTTCAGGGCATATTTTTCCGGGGTGGTCTGTATGTATTTGGGTTAGTTTCGACGAGGGGAATCCAATGGGGGCGACACGCCTGTCGGGGCGTTATTCCTGAAATCTTCATGGGAGAGGGTATCTAAAAGTGGACACAGCGGGACCGGTCCGGGCTCAAATTAAAGCCTCGGTGCTAGGGATTACAACGGTACTATATATATTTTTGTGACTAATACTCCTGAAATTATTTAATTAGGTGTGTCCTATTCACTTATATATATACTTATTTGCTCATAAGTCCGTGGATCCGGGTCGGATTTCCACGAAACTGGTCTCATTAGAAAGACCGTAAAATCCTCCACAACATTTGCCGGGTAGGGCTATTCCTGCGACGGGTTCAGCACAGAGTCGTACCGTCCTAACTTTCTACAAATCGAGTATGGCAAGGGCTCGCCATACTCGCAATTTCAACCTACAAAAACGCGGCTTTACAAGCGCGAAAATCCCTAGAATTTTCCTCAACAATCACGCTAAACAAGACGAATCCTTCCCGATTACTGGTACCTCCAAACTGATACATTACAACGCGCAATAACAGATACAATTATCATATAAATGGCAATATAATGTGGCGCTTTTATGGCCAACAAATCAACACGATAAATATATGACGAATATATATTCATAATCCATGGCATAACGTATCATTAGAACGGTAAGAATGGTACAAAGTTGTGGCAGATTTCGGCGCTTTTACCGCCTCTACCAGCACAACATACGGTACAAATAGAATGATCATAAACGATATGAAATCATAATGAAGTACAGGCGCTTTTATGGCCTTTACAAAGCAAAAGCATGGTATGAACATGATACGACAATAACGTATTTATATATATACATATATATAGGTATATATGGTCAGCAAATATCATTCGAATCGAACAGCCAAACCGTGTACGTATACCTGAAAACATGTAAGAGTAGCGATGGCAATTCCAATGGTATATAAATATACGATGCGACCATGATAATATGAATCAATTACATAGCATGTACCTTTATGGCCATAACAACATGATTATAACAAACGATGGTACTATATATAGACAGATATATACGCGATTGAAGTATACCAACGAGCCTTCATGGCCCTACGATCCATAATTATCTAAATGTATGTGTATATACGGTAACATATTTCCATGATTCTTCATCCCTAAAATGTTAATAACGATATCCCTTTCGATCACGAAAAGCTGTCGGCGGTGCGGGCCGAACTATGGCGAAAATCGTTGGTTCGTAGCGAGGTTAATGAACGTAATGATTCATGATTTGTACTATATATACGGTTCACAAATGGGGTGACGGCAAAGCTTTACCGTCGGTACGTATATACGGGGGAAGTCGACTTATATTCGCTTGCGCATAGAGGGGTTACAGTTTGATTCTAATCCCATTTACGTACGTATTCCCATGCTACAGTGGGTTTCGTACCCGATTGGGTTATTTCTATTGGGTATTCTAAGTGGGGAGACATTCGCAACTAAATTCGAAAATGTTGACCATTAGGCTATGGCCAGGATTATTAGGCAAAGCGCCAAAATGTTGGCCATTATACTGTGGACAAGAATATTGGTATTCGAAAAATGTTGGCCATGACACTGTGGACAAGATTATTTAGGTCTTTGTAAATGTTGGCCATTGGGGTGTTGCCAGGATTATTGTAAATGTTGGCCATTAGAGTGTGGCCAGCATTATGGGTTTTCGATAAAAGTTTGCCATTAGGCAGTGGTCAAGATTAATCCAACTCGTAACGATCCGTATGGATCTGTTACACTAATAATGTTGATAACGTTAATGGCTGAACGTCGAATTGCCGAAGTTGTTGATATTGACGATGAGATTTTTGATGGATTTAGCTACGAAGAAGCTTATCAACATCCTTCTCTATTAGCAGTGGTACGACTGGTCGATCATGTTGATGCTAACATTTTCTTGTCCATCGGCCGTTCATCAATATCTTTGGGTCTGAATAACATTGGATATCCAGCTTGTTTATCCGCCGTCAAGCACTTCATTGGTCGTCGGGAATGTCTCGGATTGTGAGAAACGTGCTATGTTGCCTTCTTATTGCTGCACGTGAACTGCCACGAATGGACAATGAAGCTGACCAACCATTGAAGCAGTTACAAAGCGATGTGAGCGGCGGTGCGTAGCGAGTGATTGTTATGTACCGCACTCACATCACACTCCAGTGACTGCTTCAGGGATAGCATAAATGAATGCAATTAATGTCATTATCAACGCTACATTACTCCACCCGTGGGTCATAAAACAACAGCTTTCTATCATCAACATCAGCCTTGACATTGTATCACCAACAACATCGTAATTTACATTTCTTCGGAGTGATGATACGGTTGCCCATTTGCATCGTAACAATAACAATAGCGCAAACATCAGCCCTGACGGTCAATTATCGACTATAGATTATGTCCATTTCACCGAGAATTCATCCCTCGTTTTCGTTGGTTGATATGCACATAGTAGTATCCGCAATGATCCCAGCGACTTCGTATACACATCCCTTCTACATCGTAATCAAGCCATAACCCTTCACCTGGAGACTTAACTAATACGGTCAAGAGCCACCTATCACAATACCCGACCGGTTTGCGTTCACATTCAGGACAGTTGCGTCAATCCTTGTGTTGTCAGACTTTGGACCCAATCGCATCCAGGAATTTTTGGGGAGTTTTGTATTTCTGTTCTATACAGAGCTGATCACCCTCAACTAAAGGCACACCATTATCACTCTTCCTATCGAATAAAAAAACTATCGAAACCTATTAACACGAACAAGAGTTTGCTTGACATAAACAGACTAAAAATTTTCACGATCTTCCCTTCCCCCTAGCGCCCTCAGTAGAAGCTTCGCTCGCTCCGTTTGAATTACGCTTTTTCCTCTTGATCGAGCCATCGCTCAGTAAACACTATCAAAACTCCAAATATAAATAGCACAGCAATAAATACCCTACCACATACAATTATTATACCCACCTTAGTGTCCCAAATGTGAACACACTTATCGAACGAGCCGCTCGCTAAAAGCTTTCCGTCTGGACTGAAGGCTACACTGTAAACAGGCTCGCGATGACGTGTTAACGTTTGTAAGCAGTTTCCACGCTCCACTTCCCATAATCGAACTGTGGAATCGAAGGACGCACTGAAGTATAGTAATAAATAAGCTGTTATCTTCACTGTAAACAGAGATACACAAAAAGCAATTACATAACACTCACAATAACTTAATTCACGCTGATGTCTGTATCGCCAACGAATGCTTATAGACAGTAAAGAACAAAATTTATTAAGAAATTTTCTAATTTTACACTTCTCGCTGTTTGCATTAAATACATTCACAATAAAATTTCAAAATGAAAATGTCACTGTTGTTTGTTAACCAACCGCGTAGGCGTAAGAAATTTCACAGATGCGCCGCCGATGCTTTGTGCAACGACGCATCACATCACGGTAACTGTTATCAGTAGCAGCAACCCAGTATTGTGTACTTGATACTAATATTGTTAGTCTGGGTATGCGAAAGACACCAAATACATACATTTGTACATTTCGCTGTCAATTTAAGCTCAGATTAAAGCAACCCAAAACATGAAATGTAACATGTAATGTATTATTTCATTACAGCCAGTTAAACATTAAGCTTGTTGAAACATTATTATATTAATCAGAGCATTATGCCAACAACCCACGGGAGGGTCAATCTAACTTTTTTGTGATTCTTGTTTAGATCCCTCTTTTTTGGCAAGCGTTTGAACCTGCTCCGGCTACTTCCATAGGAAGGCCCAAACAAGGATACCGTGCAAGTACATTCAAGTTACAGCCTGACTCCTTCCGACATGGTTTCGGCGCATGTAAATAAGTCATGGATATATCTAGACAACTAAACATAGTGGTAAACTAATAATGGATTGATATTCTTCTAATTTGAATACAAAAAACCCATATGAAATGTAACTTTCACAAACTAAAAATTAGTATCTCCCTGGTTTCTCCAAACTACCAAAATTAGTGGCATGACCAGGAGGGAACTGAAAACACCTGGGTCAATTCCCAAAGTTCATCTTGGGGTCGCCCAGCTGGGGGCAGTATAAAGTAGTGTCGTACCGGGGCCGGGGCTAGCCGAAAAGTACTATGTATTCGACTTTCCTGCGCACATGGACCAACCACATATACATACATGCCGACAGGAGGGTGGGAGGAATATCTCGAACGCTAATAGATGGTTATCGGTGTTTCAGATGAAGAAACTGACGTTAAGAGATTGACCCACTGCACTTTTGGAAGGCCATAGCGGCGGTGCATGCAATGCTAGCGAATTAGGTCAGCAAGTTTCTAGTGCCACCTCCGACAACAGATAGCAGCGAGAGGCTATTCAGTTCAAGTGGTATGGTTCGCAATAAACAAAGAGATGGTTTACTTCCTGAACGATTAGAGCTGTTAGTATACTTGGCGAAAGATTCGGAGGAGTTGAATTTAGACTTAAAAAAAATAGAATTCATAAAAATAACTAAAAATAAAGTGTGTGATATACAACAAAAAAAACCCCCAGCAACCACACCCCACTTCTTTTTTTTTATATTACTCCCCAATCACAAAATATAACTCACTATCTCCAAACACACACCACATAAAATATAAAACAAACAATTTTTTACAAAAAAATATAAAACAATTTTATAAATCCTCTGACCCAACAAACACAACACACCTCTCTTTATTGCAGAAGAAAAAATAAAAGACATGTAAAAAAAAAGGGAATACAAGAACCACACCCCCACAATAATGTATAAAAGTACAAACCAACCCATAAGGCGGAAAAAAAAACACCCCAAAAAAAAAATATTACCAAAAAGAAAAACCAAACCCAAATTTAGTCGGAAAAAATTAAAAAACAATCGACGTGACGCTGCTGCACTGCGCACTTCCCAGACGCAATGCCCATACGACCCCGGCTATCGTGACTTCAAGGGCGGACCTGATGGGTTTCAATCACGCGAATGTCTTTTCCCACGCGAGTCAGGCCCTAGAAATGACGGAGCTTAGCAAGCCGCAGGAGCGCTTCACAGGATGTGTTCTGATCCTGCCGGACGGGTTGCGCACGTAGTCTACGAGGTACTACCTTTGAGGTCCCCAGGGAGGTCGGCTCCGTCACCTGCTCACAGGCCAAAGAGACCGTACCACTATTCCCTCTCCACGTCTAACCCGGGAAGTATCAAATTCTTTCTAACTTTCTAAAAACGGGCAATTATTTGGTTTTGTTTTAGCCAGTGGCCCCCACTAGGGTCCGACAAATCCCTAGACGTTTAACGTCGGATCCGCGCGTATCTAATTTCCTAGTTTGGGTGCTCAGCGTGAGTCTAAAATTTTCTTTTCTAATGAGTCGCACCAGTCGTACCTATACAACAACAATGATTAATAAACTAATTTGTAATCGGCGAGTCACGCTCAGGTTTGCTTCTTCGATGCGCGTGTCAAACCTGAACGTGGGTCGTCGATCGGGGTGACGGATTTCAAACCCCTTCAATTCCTATCGCTACAGTGGGTCAACAAAACGCTTACACGATTCGGGTTTTCAGCGAGCATTTATTGATGAGTTACACAAAAATTTACGGGTACGCGGACAGATACATATTGTACGGGCAGATACAATAGCGTTATGTCACATTTATAGCACGCTAATGCGTAATAAGCAGAGCATCGGTTGGGGGAGGGTTGCGGAGTCATCGCCTTTTTCATGGAACTCTCACAGCTGGGTCAAACCACGGCATATACTGTGAAGCCTTATCTTATGACAGCTGCGCTTACCTTACTCATGGAAAACAGTAGTGGGTGAAGTTAAGATTAGTACTAATGGGTGCTACGGTTAGTTATCGACATCATGAAGGCGCCATCGAAATAACTAGTGGCTCAGTACTACATTCGCTGACAATGTTGGGTACTCCGATACACAATAGGTTCAGGTAAGCGAAAGGCGGAACGAGGCGGGGATACGGGGATGAGCGTGCAACGGGACGTTTGCGAGACTTCATCTTGCTCATGCAAATCACGAACTTATGGTACATAATGATCAGGTAATTGAATTCGCAATTAGTAGCAATGCGGTTAACTTATGACAACAAACACAATAATGGATACAACAATGCCTGAGAATATCATGATAAGAGTATGTAATATTCCTTGGTACGACTCCTACGTGCTTTTCTAAGCGTGCGACAACGGTACGCTGCAAGATTTTCTCCTACTCGCATACATACATACAAGTTTGAAATGTGGTATAAATTTTGTTACGAGGCGACCAAATAGGCTAAATAATTTTGGCTCTTGATCCCTATTAGATCATTCTACGAACACAATAGAAATAGGGTCCTAAAATGTCAAAATTCCTTGATCCAGGTCACGAACAGAACAGACGTCTCAAATACGCCAACTTGAGTTACAACAGCAGGGAAAAGAAACGATTAGGCGGGCTGGCCTTTCGGTCAACTTACGGAGTCCCGGTAGACTGAGCTCGGGACTAAGTTTCGGGCTTCTCCTAATGCAAAATCGGGTTCCATTTTCTACGTGGACAGCACATTGGAGTGTGATCAGATTAGGTAACATTCATGACGGGGTTTCGTGGGTCTTCGGCATCGATCTGCTGGTACAAAATCTATGTTATTTTGACTTAAAAACATTCCTAAACGAGCAATATTTGCTACTGAAATTTACCAACTGTTTCGAGCAGTTTCGGCTCGACGCAACGAGGCGATAATTGGAGGCCCCGGTTGATAAAACAACCGTAGCCATTTTACTGGCTTAATCCTAGTTGGGAGACGTCCTTAGACTGATTTGTCTCCTCACTTTCGATCGAGATTTGAGCTTTCATTCCGTAGGGGCTGGAGAAAACCTACCATTCGCTATATCTTTCTAAATTACCAGCCTTTTTCGACGACCTTTTGCATGGATGCTGGGTCTGACCTTCTACTTCGAATTCCTAGGACCGGGTCAACGGTCCTCACAAAAATAGTCCGTCGGGCCGAGACCCGATAGACCCGACATCGCATCTAGCGACATCGTTAATTTTATTGTCCTAAAAGTTTACCACTACTAGCAAATTTACCAACTCTGGTAAATTTGATACTTCTTTTACGGGGGCAGCGTATAAGACTTTCGCGACTGCGATGCAGTCGTGCTGCTCTGATGTCAATACAAAGAGAGACAGAGACGTGAAATAGAAAGCTCAGCTATACGAAAAATGTGCATTAGTACAAAACTGAAACCTAACTATGAATTTACCTATAGAGATATCTGTGAACTCTGTGGAAAACCTGAGCGGCTTTTGCGCTGCTCGGGTATAATTTTTGCATTACCTTCGAACGGGCCACGGCTTTGCCGGGCTCAATAGCTTAAACGAAAGGCCTAAAGGGCCTCTGCATATACAAGAAAAATCGTTAAAATTCCTGGAACAGGTATCAAGTTATTAAGGTGCAAGGTTCGGGTAAAAACGGACAACTGTCAGGCCGTCGGGTTTGTAATTCCGACACGATAAAGTCAAAGTTTACGATACTATTTTAAAGCAGACATGCTTGCGAAGAAACTGCGAGAGTTTCACCAAGATTCCTGGAGAGGTTCTTAAAATATTTTACTTCTAATCTTGATTTCACATTTCTATTGGGGTCAGGCCGTTTCAAGGCCGTCGGGTTTATATTTCCGACTTGGGTTCTGAACATTTTGAGCATTATCTCACTAGCTCGGGTCCTCCTAGAGATCCGAGTAAAATTTCAACTGAATCCTTTGATAAGTTCTTGACGTATATCAAATTTCTATCGAAGTGAGCCGAGTCGCTCACGGGCTTCGTCTCAATGTGCCTACTTGCGGTCCAGCATAAAATTCTAACCAACTGGCGTTGCATATGACACCGTTGTCTTATCGACGAAACTTGCACAGGTTCCTAATGTAAGTCGCCAGAAAATTCCTACGAACAGAGCCAATAATGAACGGACAAATCTTGCCCACAGCAATCATACACCGCTTAAAATCTTGAAAACCAAAGTTAGCAAATCATAAATGAACCGTAGACGCACAAGTATGACCGTGGATGATTCGGAGTACTAATCGATACGGCTTGCTTGACCAAAATGCATTCATGAAAAAAGGTTTGTTTAACCTCGGTCGGCTCAAACTAAAACTTTTCCAATCTCATCTCGACTCAGGGAATCATGTAAAATCCTTCGGCGCGAGTGTCGCGCTTATTTGTGTCCTAACTCAATGACCGAGGGAGGTCCAGTACGACTTCGGCTAACTGACCTATGTGTCCGGCCAAGTACAACTGTGGGTCTGCGGGACAAGCTAGGACGGCCTATCTATCATGTAGACAAAAGTATGGACAGGGAGTCCATGGAGGCTGAATTTTTCGGTTGCTTGAAACCAATTGTTCCGTCATAATTTAGTTACTCTCGACGCTAATCCTAACCTATGTCCGCTATACTCGACGGTTATGCTCAACCTCCCTGTCCACACTTACGTACGGGAATCCTTTCACTCGACGTCCATCGCTTCTTCTCCACATCGCAAAACCAAGTTAGAAACAAAGCAAAGCAAGAAAACAATTAACCAATCAAGCAGTGAATACTGAAGAGCGACAGAGCCGGTCTGCAAAACGACCGAACTCTGCGCCGCCGAAGTCATACTGAACGCTGTTTTATTTGTGCAGTTCTGCTTTTATACTGAAATTTGAAATATTTTAAAATTTTGAATTTCGGACCGTTGGAGTGCTTATTCAGCACTTTTGGTCCGATTTCTGATCTAATATGACCGAATTAAGCAAATAGTCTTATCGGCCGAATTCCGATCATATTTTCGGAAATTTCGAGCCGATTTTCTTATAAAATCTTATTTAATTTCATATACTATTATTACTATAACCTTTATAACCTTGTTTATATAAAATTTTATATAAAACTACTTAAACTTTCTAAACTTTCCAAAATTAAACTAAACCACGCTATTTTAAGAAAACTCCATATAAGCTGCTTTAACTAAACTTATTAAACTATTCAAATTCAGGGTCACATTGCACAAACACAAAACAGCTTCTACTTAAATATGGCTTTCGTTTATGACAACGTCCAACTATTAGCCTGAAGCGTTAATATAAAGCTATCAAGCTAAATTTTATATATAACACATATACACATGGTTTCTGTAAACTTCATACAGTTTAATATAAAACTCATTTACTTTAAGCGTTTCAAAGAACTAACGGTGCAGCCGTCCAACTAAATATAAACTGGACTTACCTATAAAACGTGTTTATAAAATATAAAATTTATATTCGGCGGCGAACTAACAATTATACTGATCTAACAATGTAATATTAACTTTATATACTGAAATACTGATTAGAAAATCGGTATGTACAATAGCACTGGTAGGAAACTTTACTAGTACGTAAATATATAAACAGAGTATAACTTGCATATACATAATACATACATAAACTGGCTATAAAACTTACATAACACGATAACATATATTACTTTATATATCAAACTTATATAAACGTTAATCAATACATAGCTTGGCTTAGATTTAACGGAGAGAAGACGCGGCTTATGTAAACAAAAAGAAAGAAAGCGAGGGCAAAGGGGTAAAAAGAGGGTGGGGGTACCTGGGCGATGGCCGGAGTGCCATATAAAGTTCGGATTCGGACTCAGTACGTCCGTCCGGTTAGAACGATATGTAACAGGACCGTATTCGGTCTTCAGGGGGGAAAATAGACTCTCGGGGGAGGGTCCATGCCAAATTTTTTTCCGGGTAGGGTGTTTAAACGGTTCTCCTGGGTTCGGGGTACACTTTTCTGGGGTGTTTTATATAGTTTTGGATTCGTCCCGACAAGGGGAATCTAATGAGGGGTGACACGCCGGTCGGGGCGTTATTTTGAAATCTTCTTATGGGGTACCCAAAAGTGGGCGCATCTAGACCCGTCCGGGCTCAAATGAAAGCCTCGGGTCCGGGGATTCTAACGATACCACTCATGCGGTTTTCTGTCCATAATTCGTCGAATTATCCAATTAAATGCATTTTACCAGCTTACTTACATACTAATTTGTCCCTAATTCCGTGGATCCGGGTCGGATCTCCACGAAACCGGTCTCATTAGGAAGACCGTAAAATTATCTACAAGAAATGTCGAGTACAAAATTTTGGAATTCCCAACGGTTCCGGAGTTATGGACCGGAGCCGATATTTTCGGTCTTTAAATTTCCTAAGTTTTCATAAATTTCCTTTTCGAATTATGTTTTATCTTTATAAATTGTGCAGTGACAATGATAACATTGAACACTGGGCAATCTGATATTTTCGGTTTACACTTATATTTTTTCAGAAAATTTGTCGATTGCTGTTCGCTTTCGGGCGGACAGCCACATTTTTTGTAGTCCTCATTCGTGAGGACGGTCGTGACGGAAGTCCGTCACGGCCAGTTATTTCTATAAAAATTTGCAACTCGTGTCGAGGTCCTACCGCTCGGGGTGGGGCAATTCCTACGTAGATGCTCAGTCTGGGTTCGGCGAGGGAGTCGTACCGTCCTTAAATTCCCTGCAGATAGAGCATGGCAAGGGTTCACCATGCTCACGTTCTGTGCCTATGAAAATCTCATTTCGCGTGCGTAAAAATCCCTAAAATTCCCTCTAAAACATGTCAAATACGTTACTCGATACCGATCATACTTCCAACCTAAATGCACAAAATTACAACAAAACATGACAAGCAAAATACATAAATCCCTGGCCAAACAAAGGCGCTTTTATGGCCTGACCAGTTGAATAACATAGTACAATCATGGTACAAAATAAGCATTTTACGGTATACAATGACAATATGGCCGCCTACTATACAACGAGTGACCTAAATACGGTACAAAATTTTAGACATGTGCATATCCGGTTAACAATTCATCCCAATCAGACTGATAGCTGATGTACCTGAAAATGCATGTGAACAACAATAACGGTTTCACTGATACACGGCTATGTAATACAAGCATGGTAACATATCGAAAATGTGCCTTTATGGCCATCAAACGGATAGCAATAACAATGATAGCGATACGTAACTCAAATATATATATGTATATACGATAATGCCTTTATGGCCAATGATACGACATAAAAATCATGACAGTGTCACTAGGTACATGTATCGAGGCGTGCCATCAGGGCACTACAACAGATGGATACTAAGACTGTATAAACGGTTAGGATTTCTCGACAAATATCCATCCCTAAAATAACCATGACGATACCCATTTCGATCAAAACGTCGTCGGCGGTGCGGGCCGAGATACTGAAAATACGAGTCGGGTACATAGCGGGACTCTTTGGATCTGATTATTCCATTTTCTTATATATAGATATATGGTGCGATTGAGTTTATTCCAATTACGTACGTATATACCTTGATTTTGATTCTGTTCCACTTTTCTACGTATATATATATATATCCGATGATTTCCGATCGATCGTAATTATGTGCTTACATAACCTTATTGCTCTTGCGAGTTATTTCAATTATTAATTTACGTATATACTGCGGTTCAGGATTTGTGCCAGTTAGGCGATCTTCTATGAGGTGACAACAGGGTTTTATGGTCGACGGGTATATATGGAGAAGCTCAATTTACATATTTGTTTGCGTTCAGAGGAGGTTAATTGGTTCTGCTTACATAAATGTACGTATTATAGGGCGAAGGTGGGTTCCGTACCCTTTTGGGCTATTCCTGTCGGGTGTTCCGGGTTGGGGAGAAACTGGTGACAGAATTCAGAAATGTTGACCACTGTACACGTGGTCATGATTATTGGGGAACTCGATTAAATGTTGACCATTACGCTATGGTCGGGATTTTTAGTAGTCGAATAAATGTTGTCCATTACACTGTGGACAGGATTTTTTGTAGTCGAATAAATGTTGTCCATTACACTGTGGACGGGATTTTTTGTATTCGGAAAAATGTTGTCCATTATACTGTGGACATAATTATTGGTGGTCGGAAAAATGTTGACCATGGCACTGTGGTCAGATTTATTTTTAAATAGGATTGCGTTCAATGATCAGATGAGAAATTTCGGTTTTTCTCGGTTGAATATTGAACGCCACTCCGAAATCGAATTGTACGACACTACATTTTGTCAGCAAAAGCTATGATTAAATCTGGTTAATTTTAAATTTAGGTACTTATGGATTAATAGAAAACTGATAACTTAGACTGTCTAACCAGTTGAAACTTTGTCGAGAGATGTTATAGAAAAGCACTGCACTTTTAAAAATAAACATAAGGTGTAAAAATCAAAGAAACTTCTCTTAAATTTCGTAGAAATTTAGTGTACCAGGTATATATATTAAAGAATATTAGTGTATTTTAGTGCACGATCGCGTTTTAGAGATGCACTACAGTACTGAGTTTAGATAAACAAAATTACAACACTGTAGCGGAACACCACTATTAACTATACCAGCAGGGACGTAGCCAGGTAGGGAGGGGTGAATCCCCCCCCCGAATTTTTTTTGATCTTAAAAATTACCAATGGTCCCCCCTTCGTAAAAAAATTTCTTCAGCTGGACTGCACTTTTCCTGTCTGAGTAGCCTGGAAATTGTTTTTTTCACTTCAAAATCACAAATTTGTCCCTGCGGCAAAAAACGCACCGGCCGGAAGTAACGAAGCGACATAAGATCTTGGCCTGAGTCAGACCATCCCCCAAGAAACTTTTTCCTAGCTACACCCATGTATACCAGTGGCCAAACGCCCTTTACGGGCATGGAAAAACACACCACTGAACAAAATATTATTGCAACAATTTAACGTTATGTAATGTGTGCTTAAATGGCTATGTGAACCAGGGTTGTTGGTGAAAAACGCTCTTACACTAATGATGACATACACATAATGAAACATGAGGTAATGCGTTACGGCGATGATTTCGTTTTGAAAAAAGCATATATTTGCTTAATGGACTAAAGACGTGTCGTTGGTAATTGCGGTGGAAAAATGCTCTATTGTTGTCAATCTAGTGCGATGTTCAATGGTATATATGTTGGCTTGGTGTACTATATTGTACAAGGATTTTAAGGTGTAATAATGCGTTTATCAGCATGAAAAAAATTTTGCATTCAAGATAGAAAAAAAATTTGAAACTACTGGATAGATTACCCCTGATCATGTTCCCATATCTTTCACTTTATTACAAAACAAGTAACTGATGTGTACCATAACGTTTACAAGAAACTGCAACAGATAGTGTAACAGGGGTTGAATATTTGAGTGATATTTTACTTTCTTCAAACTTGTATAATACTCCCCAATCACTTCCCTTCGATTCAAACCAAACTGTAATGTAATGTCGTTATTTTACGAATCAATATGTTGTTTTACGGCAATTGAAAACATAGAGTTATAGACTACAGGAGTATATAATTTCCAATATGATTGACCGAAGTTATTGTAACGACTCAAAACAGAGCTTAGTCTTTTTTTATTTTTTTGGGGCTGCTATTTAATAGATGTATCGATCCCACGAAAAGTAACAAGCAAAAACAACTTCAGGTAATAACGAATTGAACAAATAATAATCACGTGATTAAAAATATCCTTAAGACAAAATAGATAAAACACTAGGACGTTTTCAAAATGATACTCAAATAATATCAATACAAGTTTTATGCTACTCAACAAAAGCCTATGAATACATTTTCAATAGCCAAATTAATATTATCAAATATCGCCTCAGCATAAAGTCAAAAGCTCTACTTTAATGATGTTATAATATAACTTACAAGACATTACGTAATTTTGCTGTAATGTCTTTCATTTTACCACCTAAAATTAGCTCTATTCAGTTGAAATAAACCTGAATATTCACATATAGACTACTATTTCAGCAGCAAATTCCATTTCTGTTTACACTATAAAAACAAATGCAACATTCCTACAACAGTACACACGCATTACACCGACTGAGGCAATTTGTATGTCAATATATGTACCCCTCAAGTTCTCTACCCTTGTTATTATTATATTATTATGAACTCGTCAAAAGCTCAGCAATTTAAGCCAACTTCATCGATACAAATTTAGACAAGGGGGTTTTTAACAATAGTTTAGCAATTTAAGCCAACTTCATCGATACCAGATCTCATGCTAAAATTTAGACAGGTGGGTTTTTAACAAAAGTTCAGCAATTTAAGCCAACTTCATCGATACCAGATCTCATGCTAAAATTTAGACAAGGGGGTTTTAACAAAAGCTCAGCAATTTAAGGCAACATCATCGATACCAGATCTCATGCTAAAACTTAGACAGGTGGGTTTTTAACAAAAGTTCAGTAATTTAAGCCATTTTCATTGATACCAGATCTCATGCTAAACTTTAGACAGGTGGATTTTTAACAATAGTTCAGTTCAGCAATTTAAGCCAACTTCATCGATACCAGATCTCATGCTAAAATTTAGACAGGTGGGTTTTTAACAATAGTTCAGCAATTTAAGCCAACTTCATCGATACCAGATCTCATGCTAAAATTTAGACAAGGGGGTTTTTAACAATAGGTCGGCAATTTAAACCAACTTCATCGATACAGATCTCATGCTAAAATTTAGACAAGGGGGTTTTTAACAATATTTCAGCAATTTAAACCAACTTCATCAATACCAGATACAATAATTTGCCCAACCAAAATTAATTTAGGAGTTTCAAACAGCAGGTGACAACGAAATTTTAACGTTTTGATAGTGATTAGGGTATTTTTGGGAGCCAGAAGAATTAAAATCATCGTTAGGCTGTCTAAAAACTCCCGACATAGTATCATCTGTCACCCAAACAACAACATGCATTCCTAAAATTAATTTCAAGCTTCAAACAGGAGCTGACATCAAAATAAATTTGGCCATTCTGGGGTAAATTTGGCCATTTTGTGGGGCTAGAAGACCCAAAATCATAGGCTGTACAAAAATGAACTTGTCCTTCTCCGATCTAGTATCTGTCACCCAAGCGCTCATTTGCCAAGCCAAAATTAACATAAGGGCTTCAAACAGGAGTTGACAGAGAAATTAGCCCATTTTGTGGCTAAATTTGACTATTTTGGGGCCACAAGAGCGGAAATAGTTAGGCTGTCCAAAAAATAAACTTGACCTTACACGACCTACTATCTATTACCCAAACAATAATTTGCCACCCAAAATGAATTTAAACTTTTCAAACAATAACTAACAGCGAAATTAAGCGGTTTCGGGGATGGGGGTGAATTTGTGCATTTTGGGGGTTAGAAGAGCCAAAAGCATAGTTAGTCTGCCCAAAAAATAAACATGACCAAGTAGCTGTCACCCAAACACCAACTTTCCCAGCCAAATACAATTTAAAGCTTCAACCATGAGGTAAGACAAATATTTTGGCTTCTGGCACGCCATTACATCCAAAAATTAGAGTTTTTGACCATTCGAAATGCCTTTCCTCCACGAAGTTTTAAGATAAACATATTAATTTATGCAAAAATATGATAGTAAAGCTCCTCAAACGAATATCTCGATTTTTTTAATTATGACCCTAAAATCGAGTTATTGTTTCAAAACCGGGCAAAAATCATATTTTTGTACCCAAAAGTATCTGATATAGTGACAATACTGCACCAATTTTAAAGATAGAGCCACCAAACCATGTAAAAATAATGAAAGCATGTACTAACGAAATGTAAAAACGAAACGAAAAAAGATCTTTTTTTATATCTCACCGCGCTGTCGTGAAAAAATTGCAATCAACACCCCTATAATTTGTACATGATTGTGTAAAACACAGATTTTGTGGCAGCGCTACAGAACGAACCACTAAGGCAATATCGCCAATTTTTTTGACATATTTGGCGTGAAAAATCTGACTAATAGGCATGGTGTCAACACAGACCAGTATCGAGCACGCAGTTTTCAGAGGAATCAAAAACCAACACTCCGAGAAACCAGAAACGAGAAACCCGGATTGTATTTTTAGGAATGTTTGTATTTTTAGAGGGTCGTAAGACGGGAAGCTACAATAACCAAGAAACCCTAATTTGAGTAAAACGCAGCTAGTCAGCCACTAAGATGATGGTTTAGACAATAAACAGGGCATGAACACATAAATTCATTCAGGAAATTTGGGATGTTTGGAGTCTTCTGGGGAACAGAGCGGTGCAATAGAACTGCTTCTGCCAATCTAGGGACACACGACTTTGACAAAATGAGGCGCGTGGCGTGCAACTTGCAAGTTTTCACCAAAAATCCAGGTGCAGACATCTAAATCTGGAACAAAAGTTAAAATTCGGTGGTTAATGGTGCAACTAGTGATTATGTACTCTTAATAATAACTTATTAGAAACACATTAATTACCGTATTTAAAAAAACAGGTACTGTGTGAGTCAAGGATGCACAGCTTCATACAATATGGCAACAAAAATCTACGCAGCGAAAGAATAACAGGTTAAATACTTTCTAGAGAGACTATGATATTAAAATAGCTATTTGGAAACTAGATATTTCATATTCATTAAAGCCGTCAATAATTTGTTGGTGACATTAAACCACGCTGCAAACCACCGATTCCATCCAAGCTAATAGCCAAAACACAACCCATAAATTGTACCCCAAACAATGAGTTGCACGGAAAGAATTGTGCTTCATCTCCAAGTCTGAGAACCTACGGGTACCCTAAGATTTAAGCGTTTAATAATCGAGGTTTTCGATTGGTTTCCCTTAAATGAGAATCGATCGTTTGCTATCAATTTAACATCGCGTTAAAATAAAAATTAAATCAATAAAATTTGAATATTGCGTTTAATTTACCGAATTTCCTTTAACCGAAAATTGTTCAATCCTCTTAATTCTGATTATAACTGTACGTCAAAAAGAAATTTAAAGGTAAATTAAAAATTAGTCTATGAAAATTTTAACCATATATATCCTATGCCGTTGTATTGGCGTGGGGATAAGATCGGCTCGGCAGGGTGTAGGTAATCAAAAATTTCCCTCGGCTCATCAACTTTCTTCATAAGTTTTCCCAATTGTCTTAAAAATTTTTGCGCGCCAATGTCGCCGGGCGAGACGGCTTTGTGAGGAACCTCGAGGAGGCCCCGACGTTTAGGGGATGGGAACTCACACGGACAGCTATGACTTAACACATTATGGCAAAAAATTTTTAACTATAAGGCTTCGTCAAAATACCCGGAAAAGTATACAATAAACATAAATATTATTTAAACATCTGCTACTTTTGATAAAACATTTCAGTGTTGATTTTTTCCACGTGGTTTTGGTTGTCAAGGTTTGACAAGAATATAAATATATTCGTTATTGTATATAATATCTAATAATCCTGTACAGCTGCGGGTTTCATATAAAATGCAATTTATCGAATCTGGCAGGTGAATTCCAAACAAGCGTAAATTTCAAACTTCATTATATTGAAGATTGAAATCAAAATTGAAAATATGCCCGGAAATGTCCAAAATAATTAATATACTGAATATTTTAATATAGCGTGAGTAAATTTAAGGTGACCCTTCTACCGTTCTATTTTGCAATACCAATATAAAATTGTAACAAACTCTTTGTTACGGAAAAATACTGAACTACGTTCAATTTTTCTCTAATCTAAAAATTGGCAAAATCAGATTTAAGAGCCAGAAAGTATAACTTGTGTTCCAACAGAATATTAAAGAGTTTAAATTTGTATAAATTTCTCTAATGCATTTCAAAATGAAACAATAATGACGGCACGAACAAATAGGTCCTGTATTTGAGCTCTTAATGTTCGTGAACAAAACCCGCTAAATTAAAATCCAACAAATTTTCGGTAATTTTACGTCAAGTTCCGCCAACACAAAACGGCAGGTCACCTTAAAAGTATACTTTTACAACTATTATTGGAGTAGAAATATCAGTAAAGAATGTTTTACGAACATTGTTTTGCTTATACAAGTTCATTAAGATCTAAACATGAACTTCAAATGAGCATTAATAATTTTAATATCACCGTGGCTTTTATTTGTACTCAGAAACACGAACACACTAAATCCAATAAAAGCTATGAATTTTCAGCAACTACATATACATAAAGCATCAGCGCGGCACTGTTGTCTTCTGCACCTGCAAAAAGTAGTAAAAATTATTGGTGGAGGACCATATCAGTACAGTATACTAGTTGCCGTCATACATTCCTGCAATGTGAGGTTCGGGTTTGATCAAAATTTCCATTTTTAGCGCGCCAATACATAATGGTAATAGGTAATAAACGCAGTAACGAGGTCAAAAAGTGAAACAGTAAAACAACAAACCTTTAATGAC
Organism: Trileptium ribeirensis; assembly: GCA_030248225.1. NCBI lineage: Eukaryota > Metazoa > Nematoda > Enoplea > Enoplida > Thoracostomopsidae > Trileptium > Trileptium ribeirensis. Next base: position 74,764 of record JASANE010028122.1, read on the forward strand.
ATATCATCTGAGCATGATGCCAAAATGTTTCCCTGCGGATCCCATTTAATAGCGTTAACTTCGTTTTGATGACCCTGTAACAAAGCAAATTTATGACAAAGGCAGACTTCATGGCACATTATAGATTTACGCTTATTCACTATTATACAACTAAAACCTAAAAATTTATACATTCAATAAATGCTAGAGTATAAAATTTTAAGCGGAAAAATATATATCTCACACTCTACCTCAAGGAGAGAACTTGTTTTTGTCTTGGTAGAAATTATGTACAATATATTTGCAAACAAAAACGGCTATCAGGTATAACTATTACCAGCGATAACGTTTAATACACTTGTAATAAATAGTACCAAACACAAAAACATTCATCGGTAATAGCGATACCTGGAATGTCTTCAGAGGTTTATCGACGCCTAGTTTACAAACATGAATCGATTGGTCAGTTGAACACGACGCAAAGGAGTAGTTTGTTTGCCAATCCACGTCCAGTGCCGGGGCGGAATGAAATGCGAATTGTTGAGTACATTGACCAGTTGCAGCGTCCCAAATTATTGTCGTCTATAAATATAGCACAGGGAATGTAAAAATATGAATTATCACCGATCGTTTTGTATATGTCTAGTTGACCTGTGTTAAGACGGCTAAAATAAATTCTGAATAATGATTCTCCAAGATTAAATAGTACGACTGTTTCCGCCAATATTTTTCCTATTCATAATGTCAGTTATGTCCCAAAATTTGACGTTCATGCGTTTGACAATGTGAGCGTAGATAATTATGCATCTAAGCTAACAATATAAAACGCATTGCTGTCAGCAGTATTGTACGTCTACTATTACCAAATGATATTTGCTCGGACACAGCAATTTCAAAATATCATGGACGATGAATACCTGAATAGTACTGGTGACAAGGAACAACCCAGGGCAGATATAGAAAATCGGCGCGCCATTGTGGACAGTGATTCGAGCGCTGTACAACCTGCGAAGTGCAATCATCCGTCGAAATTAAGACAATCAGTTGTACCGAAGGAGTATCTCCTAATATCACTGTTGGTCCTGCTTTGTCGACCTTTGATGTAGTACAACACAGTAATACTATTGATTCTCCAGCAGACAGCTTGTTCCACTTGTCACGTGCAATATCTGAGCGTCCTCGTAAGCCCTCAGCCTCTCAACTTATTACCGATCCAAAAAATCCGAAATATAAAAAACATTTAACACGTTGGCGAAAGAAACTTGAAAAAGATATCACAATCACAAGTTTTTGGAAAACTTTGCAGCACCGTATCTCCGAAGTTATTTTACAGTTAGCAACATTTGGCCCATTACCGTCGATATCATAAATAATTGTCGTAATGAGCAAAATTGGAACAAAACCTGGAGCAGGGAAAGAATAAACGTTGGACATGCAGGACAAAAGTGGGGTTAGGGCAGATCAACAAAAGCAGGAGACTTAGACCCCTAAAAGTGGGACAAATGACGCCATAATCGACCGCATAAAGATTCTCCAGTACAGATTCGACGCAGTTTGGGAAAGCCAGCCAATATTAAAATGCGTGCGTCAGTCATTTTTCAAAATGACTATTACATTTTTAATTATTCTTATCAAAACGATATAAATAACTGACATGCCTTTAGCGAACGTACCTTATCAACTCCAGCACTGAGAATAAAGTTTCCCTTGTGATTCCATTTCAAAGCGAAAATGGGTCCTTTGTGTTGACCAAGTGTGCTAATGAGGCGACCTATAATAGTAATATAATAGTATCGTTACAACTAACACTGCCTCATAAACAAAATAAACACATCACATACAGAACTTACTAAATGTATTATTCATCGTTGATCATTCGATTTTCGCTCTTGTTTCACTGGCAATCAGCTCATTGGAAAATAAATATTATTTCGAAATCTCTATATTAGTTTACTGCTCGTTTGTTGTTCAATGGCTGCTGACTCCATGGTTGATTGCAAGACGTAAGAGGAATTGTGATTTTGAATTTCCATAATGGTGCTCGTTCGCTCGCGCAGAGACAGTCAACTGTGGCGATAGGTGTTATAATGCAACATTATTTCACGAATAATGATTTAGTTTCGTATAACCAGATACGCACACCCGTTTAAATATATAAATTACAAATGCGTTACATCAATATACAACTAACCGTCTGTCGTCCATATCCGAGCGTAACCATCGTAGGACCCGGTTGCCAATAATAGGCCATCGCTCTAAACAAATAGCATCAGAAATATTGACGAAGGTGAATATTAATAATGAACTATTGCTTTAAGCTGTTTACGCACTGTTTTTGTTTATATAACTAGTAATAGAAGCGATTAAATCGCTCCTGCCACTACGCCATTTTCGTAAATACATGGTCTCAAACAACAGCGTTTGGTAAATACAAAAGATGACCTAACAAGACAATCCTATGAAATCTACCCAGGTTCCAGATGCTATCATGCGAAAGATATTTTTTGTAGTAAAAATATTACACTATGATAAAAACTAGATAATACAAAAGTTTGACATTTCGCTGCATTGTAATGTAAACCCGTGTTTAATGACATGGGAGTATTTGACCTATACCCCTTGTCTCAAACGACTGAAAATACGATTATCTTTACAAAAGATCGTTATCCTATCGTCCCCTTCAAAACTTGTCTAATGGGCCTGCACCCAAAGAAACTCGTGATTTCGGACATACTCCATAAAACTGGGGGTCAATATATTTTACCCTACACAAGATGTGGGTGGACAACAGGGAATAACCGGAACCAGCAACCGGAATCGTCCATTTAAACCGGATCCGGAACCTGGTCTTCGAAACTTATATACAGTAAAACAGATGAAGGTATAGTGGATTTAAAATGTGTTGAAAATAACTTTTACATTAAACTTATTATTATATACTTTATATAACTTTTAAATTAAGTTCAATACAACTTTTACATTAACGTATTGCGATTGCATTATTACCTTTCTGAAATTTTAAAGAGACTGCGGAAGCTAATAATGGTTATTTATTGATCAATATGTCGGTTTTTGGAAACCTAGAGCAAAAAATGTTTTCCACTATACACCTTGCGTACGCAGCGTCAAATTGAATGTACTTATAACTAAGTATGCATGCATAGAGCGTAGAATAAACGCTTTCGCTCTGTCTCCAGTCGCTTCCCGTTTTTGTTACATGTTGTTCCGTAGGAAACGTGAAATTATTGATTTATATGGTTTTAAGACAAAATAGAAGGTAATTTTCTGATTAGTGGCCAGAGACAATGTTTAGGCTAGCGTTAGGCAAACAGTGCCCGTCAGTTACATGATAATGATGATAGCTTTCTAATCAGAACGCTATAAATGAGACAAACAGTGATACTGCTCACACAGTTTCAATTAATACAGTTCACTGCCAAGGAAGCAGTTTCTGGCTGCGTTGGAGATGACGTTACTATACTTTAATGTAGACTCATTTACAAAGTTTACAAGCGCACTGGCTCGTACTTGACGCAATTTATGTTAGCCAAGCTGACGCTAAGTACTTCTACGTAAGCCATACTCTGTTTCCCAGTTGGACCGGTTTAATTCGAACGTAACCCGGAGACTTCTGAATGTGTACAGTAGCTGCTGCAACCATCGACCTTGTTTTGATTTGTAAACAAACTCGTACAGGTTAACATAAAAATTCCTACCGAAATTATTTGCCCTACTTACGTTTCACACGGCAAATTGCTGAGTTAATCTCTTGTTTTGCTTGGTTGTATTGGAACTTGATCATTGTATATATATATATTACATATGTTTAGACCACACATGAAGCAAAAACGTGAAAAATATCAAACAAAATTTTTGGTTCCGGTATGGTTTTGCCCTTTGCCGGAACCGCAACCGGAACACGATTTTCGCCGGAACCGGAATTCCGGTTACTCCCTGGTGGACAAAACTAATAACGCTCGTGACCTCCAACACGGGCTAACACTAGAGCGTAGGGATGTGTTATATTCTTTCCTTATACACTATTGCTATCATGAATTCCATTGTAGAACAAGTTTACATACGTTGTGTATAATCTCACATCACGGTTACGCAGAGCTAAGTCAAAAAATTATTCTTGACAATGTCCGTTAAATTGTTAAAAATAACTATAACTAGATGTCCAAGAGCCCTATCATGTGTAAACTAATCATAACACTTTTCTGATTATTTATGCTACGCTCGTTTATACGTCGTGCTTCTGATCGTTCAGTGTATTTTGTCATATTACCCACGACATAAAGCATATTGTATATAGTCAAATTCAATAATTCTTCCATAGATTGACGATAGCATCTACTGGATTCATAGTATAAAAATATCGCTGTACAACAAGTAGACCATCTAGAAGAACAGATATTTAGAATCGTGATTCTGGTTCGTAATGTATAAGAAAAACATAACTTCACGTATGGTAGAAGCAGGGAATAACCGGAACGGTCCATTTAAACCGGATCCGGAACATGGTCTTCGAAACTTATATATGTATAGTAAAACAGATGAAGGGAAAAATGAAGGCGCCGTGGATATAAATTAAAATGTATTATAAATAACTTTTACATTAAGCTTAATGTATTGCAATGGCATTATTGCTTCTCTGGAACTTTGAAGAGACTGAGAAAACTAATAATGTTTATTTCTCGATCAATATGTTGGTTTTTGGACCCCCAGAGCAAAAATGCCTTCGACTATATAGTCTTGCTTAAATTATGCCAAACTGACCGTTCTTGTAACTAAACATGCTTGCACGGGGCGTAGATTAAACACTTTCGTTCTGTCTCCAAACGCGTCCTTTTACCACACATACGTTTGTAGCATGCTATTCTGCAGGAAACTTAAAATTATTGGTTTATATGGTTCTAAGAGAAAAAAAGAAGGTATACCACAATCTTCTGGTCAGTGATCAGAGACATTGTTTAGGCTAGCGTTGGGCAACCAGTGCCCGTCAGCTGGATGATAATGATGATAACTTACTGATCAGAATATAATAAACTGTTATAAAACAGACTGCAACAAACTGTTATACTGCTCGCACATTTTCAATAAATATAGCTCATTACGAAGAACACAACTTCTGGGTGCGTTGCAGACATGTTACTTTATTTCAATGTAGACTGATTTACATAGTTTACAAACGCACTGGATAGTGCGTGACGCAACTTATATTAGCGAAGCTTACAGCTAAGTTCTTCTAAATTATCCATACTTTGTTACTGAGATGGACCGGTTTAATTTTAACATACCCGCAGACTTCTGAAAGTGTAACATAGCTATAACAAGCATCGAGCTGGGTTTGTTTTGCTAACAAACTCCTGCACGGTTAAGATGAAAAATTCCTACTGAAATTACGTGTCCTACTTCCGTTTCATATGACAATTTGCTAAGTTAATCTTTTCTTCTGTTTGGTTGCATTGGAACTTGATCATTGTGTATATTACATATGTTTGAACCACAGATGAATCAAAAATGTGGAAAATTTCAAACAAAAAATTTTAATCAGAATTCCGGTTCCGGTAAGGTTTTTGCCTTTTGCCGAAACCGCAACCGGAACACGATTTCCGCCGGAACCGGAATTCCGGTTACTCCCTGGGTAGAAGTACTTTGCGCATAACTTCTTGTACTATCGCTAGTAACTCAAGCAGAAGTGACAAGCGGAGCGAACAGGGTTATTGTAAATATAAGGAGATACAATTTCAGTCAGTTTGGCGCAAATTATGGGGAAATACATGTTCAAGTGGAAGGTGTTTTCCGAACCACCGAAACCCACGGGCTCCCCATGTAGTCCGTCTGTGGAAGGACAAGATATTTTAGTTCTTTACCGCAAACCGTATTAGCGAAAAATAAATGACATTTTGAAATGGTCTCTAGTTGTGATATACAAAATTATTATTTGATTTGACACTTCAACCGTTTCTTCGAACTAAGTGATAGCAAATTTTTATACCCATGGCTATTATGCACAAATTTAAAATAACCAATTATTGTATATACATGCACGTACATTCCAGTCTAGGCTTGTAACGTCTTTGCTTGATGGCACTTCTGTACCACCTTTCTGAATACAATGACGCAAGATCAGCTGCCGTGAATCAGGCTGGTTTGCAGGGCCGTTGTCGATCAAATGCCAAATGCGTGCCGTGCTATCACCGGACCTAATTATACAACGTACGTAAGATCATCTTACAACTGCAGAGCACCAGTCATTGATAAAAATATGTGCCCAAACACTAACATAATACAAGTCGTAGTGGAACTACATATTTTTGAGCGGAGCGAGGGGTTGCCATTATGAACTTACCCACTTCTCAGTGCACAGGCGGACGAAACGTACGACAGAGAATAGTCAAAACAACTAAGCTTTTTTGAACGTAAGTTATTTATTAATCAGTCGACTCAACATGAACATTAAAGAATTTAATTTAAACATTTAATATAGCATTTGTAGACACATATAGTAGTGATTTCTATCTTTTCGACATATTACTTCTCGGGTAGCAAAAAGTTCTTGCAATTATTCTGCTGCTACTATAGCTAAATCAAGCATGAAAAAATGTGTTGGGTAACATTACTTCCCGTTACTTGTTTACATGGCGTGAACTCATATTTTTCTGGGAGAAATCTGGGAATTTCTGTAAATTCATACTTTGCTGTGTGTGGATTTCTGCGTGTCCGAATTTAGCTTGAACCCTGCAATAGCTTGCGACTATATCGATCGTAATGTGTTTGCAGTATCGTCGGCAAAAGGTCGGAATTATGTGCGACTAAAACGTTCCAAATATAAATTTAAGCACACCATAATTTTAGCACACAATTCGTTTTGTTGTTGTTTACTTGGCTATGCATGATGTTAGAGGACAAACATTATGTTAGCTATGTGATAAACTCGATTAATTTGGCAAGTTGTCAAACTTCTTAGCATAATAATTAAACTCACCAAACACGAAAACCCGGGGTATATATAGAATCGATAACGGCGACGACAATGTTATGTTGTTAACGCAAGCAAATGGTTGTATGATGCGATGATGATAAAACTGTAGAGTGACTATGACGTCACCATTAAACCAAATTATTGGTCAATGCAAAATCGAAAATTCAGTGGATCATTAATTTCGAGCAAACAAGCAGAACGTTACACCATCAATCACATCAATGATACCAATTTCGAATGTTTGGTCGGCAGGCCTAATAGGTTACAGGCATAATTAACATTTAGCTAACTAAGTAGTTAAATTAGCCAATAGTCGTAATCTCGCTACTATTTTTTTCGTGGTGTACTCTGCAGGTGCTTTCAGGATTACGTTTGTTTACGTTTCAAACCTCTCACTGCTGTCAAGCTTCGATACAATTATATAATATTATAATGTTCTGTTGAAACATAAACTCTGCCATTTATTTAAAAATTGAACTCAACTTTCTAATTCTTAATTCTAACTTAATCCAATTAGCATAATTTATTAATTGGCAAGATAATGATCATATGAGTCTAAAAGTATCATATTTGCATTTTTTTGACCCCGAAAACTCTATATTGGTCAAAATAAAACGATTCTATTCCAAGTATTTAGCGAGATATAACCAAACGTGCCTTAATTAGCTGATTATAGGCAACTAATTAGCTTATAGCTAATGCATTACGCAAAATTTTGAAACCCCATATATCAGGCGCACATTTCCAGATGTTAAGCTATAAAACAAAAAAGTTTTTTGAAATCGGTTCAGTGGTTCTGGAGATTCATCGCGACGAACGCACGAACGCACATCGAATTTTTTGGTCACAGACAGAAAATAAAAAAGCTTCGCTCGGCTTCGCCTCCTCCGCTCAACAACGTCCGTTTACGTTTACATTAGTCCATATACGAATGAAACTACGTTCACTGGCGCTAAAATTCGTTAGTATTTTAAATTAGTTTTTTGCAGATAATTCAGGCAAATCATGTTCAATTCATAGAGCAATTAAGGCTCCATAAACTTTATATAAAGCTTTTGCAGAATATAAATCTTAGGCCAGGATTAGGGCCCAAGGGGATTTTTACAAGAACCCACGAAACCCGAAATACACGAAACTGGCAATATATCGATAATCGATAGACATCTAGGGGTTCATTTTATACAGCTGATGAAACTCTATGTAGTAGCATATAACTCTTTATTCAGGGGTCACGCATGATTTAGGCTAATGCAAAAATGAGTTTTAATATGGACTCTTAATCCTGAAATTCTCGAGAACGGCCGTATCTCTGTGATGGGTGATATTGGGCTCATTTTGTACAAAAATTCATCTCTATGTAGCTGCATATGATGTACGTGTTGTCATTATTTGCGCTGCACGTATAGTTCAAAATGGGTTTTTGAATGGGCCCAAAATAGACGAACACGGTAATATCTCAGCAACCGCCCAAGCTATAGGTACACAATAAGCGCGTATATCTCATCAATTATTCAATGATATTGCCCCTAATTTATAATTTGATGCTCCATATAATAGCTCGGTACGCTGCATTGTCAACATGTTTACTTACGATGCAATGTTGATTTAAGTGATTTATACTGGCCCATGAGAACTCCAATTCTAAATGACAATCTGATGCGGTAAAACTTAGTTACTGCTGACATGAATTACATATTCCACACTCATATTTCACCATCTTGGCAATGAGACAAGCTAATAGTTCTATTAACTCATCCTTCATTGCTAACAAGCAGGAAAGTCACTCAACACAAATTTATCATTTTTGATCGTTTTATACACTTTAGCTTAAACATAACCTGAAAACAGCTGGTCTGACAAAAATGCATTATATAACAAAGTTGTATATAAGCTCAATAAAATGATTTTGTGTCCATTTCCTGAACCATCTTTTGGTAGAATTAAAAACATCTGTTTCTGACACCGGTAGCCCGAGGAGAAGGTTGAAGTTTTTTCGGAAGACAGGTGTTGTTGGACTATTACGTATTGTTCTAAGACACCAAGTGAACGCGTTTGCACTCTAACTAAATTCCACCTATAAAAACATCTTCATAAAATTGGGCTGGGTGCGACAATGAGGCAAAACTATTTTAGGCCACATCCACCGACGATAAAATTTACCTTGCTTCAGTCGCCCCACATCCACCGACGATAAAATTTACCTTGCTTCAATCGCCCCGTTTCAATTTCATTGAAGTTCAGGATGTTGATTTCACAAGCTAAAGGTTGATATAACACAAATCTTATAAAAACCTAATACTTCTGACCCTGCAGCGTTGCATGTGCGAACTACAAAGTGCAAATTAGTGCCTGTTGTTATCTAAGACGAACAGCTACAACTTAAACCAACACACCCTGAGGCAAGGTAGTCTTGCTTAGGGTTCCACGCGCAGATGAACACTTCGGATTCATGCCCACGAAGAAGTGTTACGTTATTTGATGGCACTTCAACGCCCTTCGTTGAAATAAGAGACACATCGCCGTCCACTTCCATCGTCTCAAATACACCGTCCGTTGCACCTGGAAGAATATAATCTATATTTGTAGCACAGGCGAGACATGGCCAAACACCAAAGATCATGCCAGTCACCTACACTCAATAATATGCTATTGCTCCAAGGTGGGAAGCGGCCGCTGGCAAAATTTTGGCTACACACGGCAGAATGCTACCTAGCAAAACTTTTCGCTTCCCCGGTAAAAACACCCTCCAGTTGATATGAAAAAATTGAAAAAACAAATATCAAAAAATTCTATTCTGAAGCGCATATTTCCCCACAAATCCGGCGCTCAGTGTCTACTCAGATCCCTAGGTACATGTCCTTGGCAAAAATTTTATGCCTGTTTTATGAAAAAACAAGCTTATGCCTAGAGCGTAAGCCATTCCTTCGTAAAATCTCAGATGGATACAGTTACAGACAAAAAAGCAAATAAAGTAATTGGGTGAGTCAGCTCAGCTTCGGCTGGACGAATTGACTCGAAACCTTAAAATCTTTATATAAACCCTTTAGTTGGGCTCGAGCCAAGTGGATGTTATTTGGTCTCATATTGTAGATCAATTCATGCTCCATACAATTGCAAACAACGTGTTACTATTCCCATTATTTACCCTGAAGTATTGTGTCAAAATAGGTTTTTGAATATGTACGTCTATGAGACCCAAAATAGCCGGAAAAGGCAATATTACCGCAGCCGGTCCAGCCATATGAGTGTTAATTGCTCTCATTTTGTAGAGATTCACCTAGATGAGAATCCCCTATTACGCAAAAAGCGGGGATATCCCTCAACTATTCAAACAACATGACATATATTCGGCTCGTTTTGTAAGTTGATGCTCAATATAGCAGTGTGCGTTACTTTACAGGAGGTCGGTGGGAAGGAAGAGGGGAGCGTGACACCCAACCCAACGCGCCGACCTCCTAGATTTTGCCCCCCCCAAAGGGATTTTCGAGCCAATTATTTATTCGGCTGACACGTTTTGCGATTCTATTTGGCTAATGTATATCGTGTACTAGTAGCTTATAGGTCTCCATTATGCTCTAGTATATATATGAACTATTACTGACGGTCGTATAAACTAAATATATAATATGGAACGCATAAATAATATATTCGATTGCACCAAGCGGAGTTATTTTTCGGTATAAAAACTTTCCTGTAAATCGTCCCTCCGACCATTCCGGCTTCGGCCCCATGGAATTTTGGGCCGAATGAACCCCCGGTTAAATATTCAAGATTCAGAATTCACAACACGGGGGGTGAGATGAGCTTATTTATATATAACCGTTACACATATTGCGCAACCTCCGTCAACGAAACATTGCTCATAGACAATAATAAGACACCTAAAAATGTCGCCAGCTCCGAAAAAACTACGAAACGTGCAATATAGGAGAATATCTTAGCTGAACCGGATATTTAACGTACGCTGCGCATATAATATAAGATTAACCGCCGGATACTTACAAATTACACTCACAGCGCTTACTGGGCTCTCCCGATTGGGGGAGGGATGGGGACACTGCCATTTTCAAGTGCCCCCGGTTCATGCTCCCTGGTAAAATTTTACAGCATTTTTAAGTGCCTCCCGGTTCATGCACCCGGCAAAATTTTGGGCTGCCTCGGTTCATTGCCTCTTGGCAAATTTTTTTGCTTCAAGTTGGTCGAAAGTACATAAAATTTGATCAAACTTCGTACTAAAATTCCACCATGAGGCCAAAAAATTGCTTCAAAATCTGTTTTTCTCTCCATCAAAAGAGCTTTGACAGTGTTTCTGACACACGATTTTTTACCATTTTTTCTTGGCAAAATGTCCAATGGCAAAATCGGGCGCCCCCGATTCATGCCCTTTGGCAAAATTTTCAGCGAATGGAGAGAATAGTGTGGTTGGTACAACAACCATGGTTTCTGAAGTTGTTTCCTATCCACAACACAGACGAGGAGATATTACAATAGCAATTGGGATTAAGCGATTAACTGACTCGGCCAATTTTGTTGTTGATGCTACCGAGGAGCTAATTTAATTAATTAATTACTACTTCCCTCCCAGTTAGCTAAAACCAGGTTTTTCTTTTAACCAGAAGAGTGTCTAATGTAACTTTGTAATATTGGCTTAGTACACTATGGACCAATAACTAAAATTGTCTTAGTAAGCTATGAACTAAAATTAAAATTGTGTTTGCAAACTATGAACAAAAATTCAACGATCCTAAACAGTTTTTTAAAGGAATAGTTCATTTGCTGACCATTTGCTAATGACAAAGATGTACTCGCTGTAACGTATATATACAAATAGCTCATACACTAGTCGGTATCAAACACTACCTAGCAAGTGAGGGTAAAACAGAAGTACTGTAAGCTTGAGCTCTCCTTTGGTTGAACGTTTTGCCAAGGGGCATGAACCGGGGACCTCCTTGGTTCCAAGCCGTAAGGCGCCCGATTTTGGCATAGGACATTTTTCCAAAAGAAAAACGGTTAAAATGGTGTCAGAAACACTGCCAAAACGCTTTTGAAGCAAATTTTGACAAAATTTGCGAAATTTTTGGTTTCAGGAGGGAATTTTAGTACAAAATTTTGTGCTCTTTGGACCGATTGGAAACAAAAAATTACCAAGAGGCTATGAAGCGGGAAGGGTCCGAAATTTTGCAGGGAACACTCGTTTTTTTGCCAGGTGGCACTTGAAAATCACAGTGTTCCCCATCCCTCCCCCAATTTTGAAAGCCCAGTAAGCGCGGTGAGTGTAATTTGTAAGTATTCGGCGGTTAAATGTATGAAGCAACATTTGGGTCAACTAAATGAATGAGTGGAAAATAAGTAGTGGAGCAGCCGAGAAGCCCTTTTACCACCGTATTTAGTGTGCCCAAATCCCTATATACAAAGACCGCTCTTAAATAGCAACATTGTATACAAAAATCGGTTGGTCGACCCAGAAACACTTAAGTCCGCTTAAGTTGGTATGTATCTGTAGACAGCAGTACCATCGCAGTCCATGCACCGAAAACCTATATGGACGGCACTAAACGCATTGAAAGCAATACATAGCCAATACACAGGATATATATAAAAGGACACTCGTCTTGCAGACATTCTTGAAAGTTATGTTGATCCTTGTATAACACAATCAAAGTAGTCTGCGTACCGGAAAACTTATATAGACCATTCTACATGCTCTAAAAGCAACACATGACCAAACCACTTACTCTAAGCTATATTCTGGCAATTGGGTTGGTCGACCCTAAATCCATATAAACCCTGAAAGCGTTAGATATAGCCATGCTGGACTCCAGATAACCTAACTATTCAACGTGATTCAGAAACAAAAACTCATTGTAGGTAAAACATGCAATAACATGCCAAAATTAATAAAATAGATATTTATGGCAAAGGTTTGATGTACCAGCTACCAATCCAGTAGTTTTATAAAATGTGGTGTTCAGCACGGTTGTACATCTCGACGACGGAGCGGTCTCCGCTTTTAGATGCGACGCTGATGTAAGGAGAAATGGTCCGCGAAATGTGGTAACATTATAGCCACATATGGCAAAGAATCCTTAAAACCTGGCAATTTATGATCCTGAAGTTGAAGTCTAAGTTCTTAGCGTTCTACGAAAGAATACATCGTCACTTTTTGTACCGAACAAGTAATTTTGTCGAAATGCATCAACCCGCCTATGAGTTATGAGTTACCTGAACAGACAAGGGAAATTTTCGCCATTTTTTCTCCTAGCAGCCTGAGTGAAAACTCCACTCGCTTCGTTTCAATTACCGGATGCAAAAACATTTCACGAAGAATATACATTACATACCTGTGAAATCAAATAAAAAACTTGATGACCTTTGTTGTGTATTATATCATTATTGTAACCTACTATCCAAACTAACTGTAACAACAAAATATCCAACGCGCTGTGTACGAATGCTAATCTAAAAAATTAAAATGAGTGGCGACTTACCGGGCTTTTGGGCTTTTGGTGAGCAAGATAGAGATGCTGCAACAATACCAGGCACATTTTCGCGCTTCCCTGATGCAATGCTACCTATGGACGAGATCATGTTCTGTTGCATTGATTGCACATTATCTGATGATACAGAGCTGTTGTTGCTTGAATTGGTATTGTCGTTATTGTCAGTAACTACCAAATTGGATGTTGGTGAAAAATTAGTTCTAGTCACTAACGAAATCTCAGGAGACATTTGCTTCTGCAGAAGCGGGCCATTAGGCTGTTGATTTGCCATTGCTAAACTACTACATGAGGGACCGTTTGAAAACATTGCCGAACATTTATTATCATTTCTATTTCTGGTAGAGCTAGTCGCGCTAATATAATTGCTGCTTGATGACGTTCCCGCAAAATGTTTGTTATATTTCGGATTTACACTAATGAAACTCGATGACGAGAAATGATCGCAAGCATTTGACGACGTAGACACGGCAACTGGAGCATTTTGATTATGAACTGTTTGCCGCAAATCGGAATTAGTGCTACATACTGTTGCTTCGGTGCCGTTACCCTCTATAGCTGTTCTTGTGCTTTCCGAAAGCGTAACGAGAGGTGCAGTGCTAATCATAATGAGATTGTTATTGGAGCAGGCATCGCTACTAGTTGTTGGTGCTTCACTACTCGCCAAAGTCTTGGTTTGTAGCAAATTATAACTGGATGATGGTATCAACGTGTTACTCGACGAATTCATAGAAACATCATTTGCTTCTGACAAATAGGCTGAGCTGTTACCACCTAGCATACCTGAGGAATAAGTTGCAACAACTGATCCAGCGAAATGTAAATTTGGCGATGAATTAGCGATTTGTTGTTTGTTGACGACGCCATTTGTATTCGCTCTTTGCACAATGGTTGAAGGTATGGAAATGTCGGCAGGCGTTACACTGTTACAACAATGGCCACCGTCGCCAACTGTGGGTAAAGATATTACTGAAAATGGAGTGCAGCTGGACGCACTCGAGTGATGCATCGCAACAGTAGCTGCAGTAACTGTTCTTGTCATCAACCCCGCATCAGGAACAGCTGTACTGTTACATGAAGAGGTAGAAGCACCGGTCACTTGCTTCGTGGACGACTCACGAAGTTTATTGGTAGCGGTGGTGTCGTAAATCGTCGACGTCAAGCCAGATTCAATCCTCGTGGTAGGTTCACTCTTCACAGACAACCGAAGGCTGTTCGTACCATTCAAGTCCACGACCCCACTAGTAGAGTCCGCATAAGACGTGGGCTGCAACACATTGGTCACAGAACAGGCTATAGGCTGCCTATGTAGCGCAGAAGACACATTAGAACACTGCGCGCCGTTTAAATCTGTTGCAGAACTAACTACGACTGTGTTTGACATAGATGAGCAGGAGGCTGCTAAAGGGCCGGCACCAGTCACTGAATTTGTATCAGATGTAGCATCATTATGTGTAAAAGGATAATTTAATAGGTTGCACGGTGTCGACAAACTATTACTAGTAGATGACGTTACCGCAGAATTGATCAAGGCTGCTGTTCGCGTTATAGACGACAAACATGGAACGACTGCATGACTAAATAACGCCGATGTTGCAGGGCACGTGCTTGCGGTTGGTGTTGAAATAACACTGGTACAGGAACCAGACAGCGAGAACTGTTGCGGTGGTGATGAACCACAGGAGCCACTAAAAAGTTTCTTTGAATTTTGTGAGGGCGACGGCGATGCGGCATGCACTGAGCCACGGCATGTCGTTGCCAACGGTGAACTGATTGATGTGGGGCTCCCTGAACTACTACAAGTACCACTGTGAAGTTTTGTAGCATCACCAGCACCAACCACAGATGGACCAGCATAGCCAAGCGTTCCATGTGTTGGAAAACTGTTGCAGCTACCACTACCAACACAATTTCCCACGATAACACCACCAATCGTCACCACAGCTGAAGAACCAGACAACGATATAGTAGACATGACGTCTGTTTGTTCATCTTTTATAACGCCAGATGTACAAGGCTGTTGATGTTCCAAAGCGTTGGTGGCGGATTGAAAATCCGTTTTGATACTGCCGCTACAAGCCACATCGACCGTTTCGTCTTTCATCACCACAACACTATCATCGTAATTATAGTTCGTTGGCGATGTCAACGTTGTGCTGACGGAATTGTTATTCTGACAAGTGCTCGATGATGACTGTACTGTAGCGTTCAGCGAAGATGAAAAGTTGCTGCATCCAAGCGCCGTGTTGAGCGTCTCAGCCGTACGAATACGTGTCTCCAAAATTTCTGGCATTACGGCATCGATTAACGACAGAGGGTCCACGCAGCGTTCAACACCATCCTGAAAAATGATGATAGTTGTAAATAGGTTATTTGAAACCTTCACATTTATGTGATATATACCAATGTTTTGAATGTTTGTTTTTGCGTTTTACTGTGTAAACGAACAATGCAGAAAAAATCCACACAGTCAGAAGAATATTCATACAAAATTATAAATACGCTTGATATTTGCTTGAATTATACCAGCCGTGCTTAAAATTGGCAAGCATACTAGCTACCGACTTCAATACTGGTGTTTAAAAATTAACAAAAATATGGAAATGTTATATGTTTATTCGTTTTATACGCCAAACGTAAATTCTTCGACTATACACATCATCCCAAAACATTGTCTACCACCCGGGGGTTTGTATTTTTGAATTCGGAGATGGAGAAGCGCTAGCTTCGGAATCGAAGAATTCTCACTAGACCGCACTATTTTGAAAAAGGTGGGCGTCCGTTTATTTTTTCTCTGTAAACAGGACTTCGTTAGCTCAACGTAAACCGATATGGACGTGTGAGGGCTCATATAAAAGCTACAATACTGTAGATGCATTTGGACGTTTTATTCCGATTCGACCCACCCACGTCCCATCTTATGGGCTCAAAGGAAGGTACCCAGGGGTACATGGCTAAAATGGGTATTTTTGCTCAGAACTCGGCAACCCTTGAGCTGATTTGAATCATTTTGATATCGAAATATGTGTCCTGGGAAGCTTTATTTATGGGTATATAAATTGTTTTGGTCAGATCCCTATAGGGCATGGGTACCTTAGCAAATGGGCAAATTTCCAAAATTTTGGCCAAATTTTGTCGAGATGTAGCTATGTAACCACTCAAGCGATTCGAACGAAATTTGGTGTGTGATAGAGCTACTACGGGGCTACCTGCAGTGTGTCAACAGATTTGATGTAAGACCCCTGAGTCAATTGGTATTTCGGGACAAATTTGGGCCCGACGCCATATATAGTCATCCGTGACATTACCGCTTCTAACGGTATATTAATAGATTTGCGGATCAAAATAAGTTCATATGGGTTTTTGTGGATGCTATTTTCAAATCGTTACTGTATTTAGACGTATTTCTTCGTGTAGACGTAGTAATATAAATAGGTGAAACAAGGCGAGTGGTGCGAAACGGACGAGTGCCATGCGGTCTGTAGCAAATTCATATCTGACTATGAGTTTTGCTGCATCTATGCCTTACTGAAAAGCAGATTAATAAATATTGTTTAATGAATGACATCTTCCGTAACAGGAATATATATTTTAAATGAGTTGTTTAACTGTATGTTAACGTTACACTTTCTCATTTCTCCGAATTCGTACACTTAGCATGTCGCCAAGATCGTAGGATATAACATGTATGCCATAACATATACGTATTTACAGCGCATATTTGGAAGAAAACCCTGTCTGAAGCATAAAACAAAGCATACGTAAATGCACCAAGTTTTCTCAACTCTTATTTAACATAAAAATAAGCTGAGCGGAAACGTGCTACAACTGAATTCGAACTTTCATAGGCGCAAAACCGTATAAGGGTAGGCCCATAAATGACTGTTGTTTTTCCACCATCCGGATCACACTCCACTTTTGTGGATATAGACTAGTAAGCGCAATAAATTTCAAAAGGTGACCGGAGCAATACGCAAAGTATTTTGTGTCTTATTTATGTATACAAGTATTTCAATTAATCAATTTATAATAAGTATCACGGTTGAGACAACTGATGTTAAATTCACCAAACAGAAAGCTAGCTAGCTAAAAATTAGCAATTAGTAATATCGGCTTATTAGCTAATTAATTAATTAGCTAATTAGCACCCGTGATAAAACCGTAGAGGTTTAAAAGTCACATATTCATGATCAGCGACATAAAATTAGCAGTTTTCAGATGATTTTAAAATTTGAATAAAATTAACTAATTAGCATATACGGCCAAGCTTTGGAGAATTGGATATGCGATATTCGTGAGCAGCGACATAGAAAAGAGCCGTGCACATTTTTCTCATTTCTGAGCGCTTTCAAAATTTTCTATTTATCTAACTATATAATTAGCATGTTTTTAACATCCTTGAATAGTAATAAACAACCGATAAATAATCAGTTGTAGTATACGCCCCAAAATAATAACATTACATTAATTATTCATTAAAAACTAAGCAAATTTTGTTTGAAAATGCTAGAAATAAGCTAACACGCATAATTAAATAGTTAATTACCAATGAACTACAGCAAATTTTGACAAAAACTATGCCTTGCACTTGCACCTGAAGGATATTAGGGTTTTCAAACAAAAAAATCAAATTGGCGAAATAGTTATTGAGAAGTTCGATGGACAGATGGTGCCGATTTTTCCGGCTATGACGAAATCAAAGCCGCTTTGCTTCGTTCAAAAAGTAATTACAATTAGCAACTCAAAATAGTACTTATAAAGTCATTGTATTAGGTACAATATGTACTCGAACGAAGGACATA
>JASANE010028123.1:0-24042 GCA_030248225.1 Trileptium ribeirensis
AGGTAATTTTTGTCTTATCTATCGAATTTTTTTCTCTGGATAATTTTATTTCATAGTAAAATGATGCCTCTTTTTGTGATTAAGGTTCCGATTCTGGATTTATGGGGTATGAGGTGGGGGGGGGGGGTATGGCGCCCCAATGGTTCCTCGACCCAAAATTTGAAAATTTGTTCCGATGTCTTGGACGACTGATAAGTTTTACCTGGGGGTTTTCGGGCATGGGAAACTCATCGCCGGTGCCGGTTTTGTTCTGCGACCCATGGTTTTATGGGTACGGGGGTATGACACCCCATGGTTGGGGGTTAGAGGTCAAAATGAGGGTTTTTTAGTACCCTTGACGGAAGCAAGGTTATTTTTATCTTAACATTCGAATTTCTTTCTCTGTTGGTTTTATTTTATAGTAAAATGATAAATTCCGAAGCCTCTTTTTGTTTTTTATTAATGCTCCGGTTTTGGAGTTACGGAGTTTGAGGTATGGCACCCTCATGGTTCCTAGTCCCAAAATTAGAAAATTTGTTCTGACGTCCTGGGCGGCTGAAAAGTTTTAGTTGGGGGTTTTCGGGCATGGAAAACTCATTGACGGTGCTGGTGTTGCTCTGCGACCCATGGTTCCATGGGTACGGTGGTATGACGCCCCATGGTTGGGAGTCAGAGGTCAAAATGAGGGTTTTTAGTACCCTTCACGGAAGCAATGTTATTTTTATCTTAACATTCTAATTTCTTTCTCTGGTTGGTTTTATTTCATAGTAAAATGATAAATCCGATGCCTCTTTTTTTGTTTTTCGATTAAGGTTCCGGTTTTGGAGTTATGGGGTTTGAGGTATGTCACCCTCATGGTTCCTCGTCCCAAAATTAGAAAATTTGTTCTGACGTCCTGGGCGGCTGAAAGGTTTCCCTTGGGTTTTTCGGGCATGGGAAACTCGTTGCCGGTGTTAGTTTTGTTGTAACTTGTGCTGGTATTGTGTGATGTCCACATATAGCATATCGACGAATGCTATCGAGAGCTTATTTGATGTGCACGCAAAAGGTGTAGGCGTAGGTGTACCTATGCTTCACTACGTTCTGCAATCTCGATAGAGTTACTGGTTTAAATTAAGTCTGTGTGTGTGTGACCGACCATAATCGAGAACACCTTAACCGATTTTCATGATCTTGGGCTCATTCGAACGGGCATTGTCGATTTACCGTGTACATCCCCGAGCGTTTTTGATTTGGGTCTGGTTCCGCGGTCAGGGGTCAAAATATGGGGTTTTTTGCCCCATTTTACCCCATTTTAGTGCCCTTTATGAAAGCAAGGTTATTTTTATCTTAACTATCGAATTTTTTTCTCTGGATGGTTTTATTTTATAGTAAAATGATAAATGCCGATGCCTCTTTTTCTGATTAAGGCTCCGGTTCTGGATTTATGGTGTTTGAGGTACGGGGTATGGCGCCCCAATGGTTCCTCGACCCAAAATTTGAAAATTTGTTCTGACTTCTTGGGGTGCTGATAAGTTTTGCCTGGGGTTGTGGGGCATGGGAAACTCATCGCGGGTGCCGGTTTTGCTCTGCGACCCATGGTTCCATGGGTGTCCCGGTTTTTTTTGCCCCATGGTTCGGGGTCAGAGGTCAAAATGAAGGTTTTTTAGTACCCTTCACGGAAGTAAAGTTATTTTTATCGTAGCATTCGAATTTATTTCTCTAGTTGGTTTTAGTTTATAGTAAAATGATGAATGCCGATGCTTCTTTTTTTGTTTTTTCGATTAAGGCTCCGGTTTTGGAGTTATGGGGCTTGAGGTATGGCACCCTCATGGTTCCTCGTCCCAAAATTAGAAAATTTGTTCTGACGTCCTGGGCGGCTGAAAAGTTTCACTTGGGAATTTTCGGGCATGGTAAACTTATTGCCGGTATTGGTTTTGCTCTGCGACCTATGGTTCCATGGGTACGGGGGTATGACTTTCCATGGTTCGGGGTCAGAGGTGAAAATAAGGGTTTTTAGTACCCTTCACGGCAGCAAGGTTATTTTTATCTTAGCTCTCGAATTTTTATCTCTTGATTATTTTATTTCATAGTAAAATGATAAACACCGACGCCTCTTTTTTTGTTATTCGATTAATGCTCCGGTTCAAGAGTTATGTTGTTTGAGGTATGGTGCCAATTGGGCCCCGACCCAACATTCAACAATTTGTTCTGACTACTTCCTGGACGGTTGAGAAGTTTCACTTGGGGGTTTTCGGGCATGGCAAACTCATTTCCAGTATTGGTTTTGCTCTTTGACCCATGGTTCTATGGGTACAAGGATATGGCGCACCCAAGGTTCGGGGTCAGAGGTCAAAATGAGGGGTTTTCAACGAGTTTTAGTATCCTTCACTCAAGTAAGCTTATTTTTATCATTACTTTTGAATTTTTTTCTCTGGTTGGTTTTATTTCGTAGTAAAATGAACAATGCCGATGCTTCTTTTTTGTTTTTGGATTATGGCTCCGGTTCTAGAGTTATAGGTTCTGAAGTACGGCGCCTAATAGTTCCCCGACCCAAAATTCGAAAATTTGTTCTGACGTCCTGGGCGGCTGAAAAGTTTCACTTGGGGGTTTTCGGGCATGGCAAACTCATTTCCAGTATTGGTTTTGCTCTTTGACCCATGGTTCTATGGGTACAAGGATATGGCGCACCCAAGGTTCGGGGTCGGAGGTCAAAATGAGGGGCTTTCACCGCGTTTTAGTATCCTTCACTCAAGTAAGCTTATTTTTATCATAACTTTTGAATTTTTTCTCTGGTTGGTTTTATTTCATAGTAAAATGAACA
The DNA here is from genome assembly GCA_030248225.1 of Trileptium ribeirensis. NCBI lineage: Eukaryota > Metazoa > Nematoda > Enoplea > Enoplida > Thoracostomopsidae > Trileptium > Trileptium ribeirensis. Next base: position 2,783 of record JASANE010028123.1, read on the forward strand.
ATGCCGATGCTTCTTTTTTGTTTTTAGATTATGGCTCTGTTCTAGAATTATGGGTTCTGAAGTATGGCGCCCAATGGTTCCCCGACCCAAAATTCGAAAATTTGTTTTGACGTCCTGGGCGGCTGAAAGGTTTTACTTGGGGGTTTTCGGGCATGGCAAACTCATTACTGGTGTTGATTTTGCTCTCCGATCCGTGGTTCTGTGGATACGGTGGTATGGCGCCGCCATGGTTCATCGACCCAAAATTCCTAATTTTACTGTCATATACGTCCTGGGAGGCTGGTATCTTGCACTTGAGGGTTTTGGGGCATGGGAAACTTACTGCCGGTGTTAGTTTTGTTCTAACTTGTGCTGTATTGTGTGATATCACATATAGCACATCGGCGTATGCTATTGAGAGCTGATTGGCTGTGCATGAAAAAGGCGTAGGTGTACCTATGCTTCACTACGTTCTGCAATCTCGATAGAGTTACTAGTATCTTTATTGTATCAGTGGAATTGATCATGTAATTTACAAAGTCTATCGATGAACCTGCATATTTCCGCCGACAAAAATATATTCGTCAAGTTTTCGATTTGTTCAAATTTAATCTGTTGTTACAAAACCAAGTGTTCAAGGGAACGAATAAACTCTGCACCGATGTCACAAAAACAGGTTTGTTGCTGCTATAAAACGATTTATAAATCTGAATTTATCCGAATAGCTGTGAATGCTGAAGCCAGCCGCAGTCACAATTTCGATTACGGGAGCAAAAAGGTCCAATGACGCTGCCGTGCGAGACTCCACTCCGTGACGCTGTAGTTCTTGACATTGTGCTCCCTATTTGAACGCATTGTTTCCGGCTTGTCAAGTAAGATTCGAACAAGTTGAAGAAGGAAGGTGACACACCTACGTCGTGAAGTCGTCGAAGCATCATTGCGTAACCAACTGTATGGAAAGCAGCTGCTAGATCTATGCGGATGAGCAGAGTAACCTGTTTTCCTGCAAAAACGGTTTGAATATCGCTGCAAATTTTTGCGAATTGGTGGAATGACCTTGGCGGTGTGCCGACGGGAATTTAGTGATGTGATAATTGCTTCTAGATGATATTGCTTCTTCAGTTGTTCCGTTACTACTCGCCCAATAATTTCGGCAGGGTGGGAGATGTTCGAAATTTTACAGAAGTTGCCCATACCGTTATGTCGGCGTTTGGACATTTTAATCATGCATGGTGGATAACGGATGTTTTTTCCTTATTCCTAACAACTCCCGTTTGAACTGATTAGATAATGAGTGCAGTAATTGGTCGGGTAAATAATAATGACCTAAAAAAGTTAATAACTATACTAGTTTTTCTTATGGTACAGTATTAAGACGAAAGAAGAATCTCTTTTTAAAATATTTTTCCTCAAAATATTGTAAACAAAACAAAATCTGCACATGGCTATGGTTGTTTTGGAGCGTATTCAAATTTATTCTAGGGTTTATTGTTAAATAAAATTAAACATAATTTTGATTTGTTTGCAGTCGCTTGGATCCCGAACAAGTGGCATGGAAATGATGTACCCAATGGAAAATGACCCAACTTTATCTGGAATTAAAGAAGCAATTTTAAAGCGCGAGTTCTATTCATAAATTGCAAAGCTTCAAGGATAAAAATATTCATCTTTACCAATACTAATTTTGTGTCGTTGCGTTAATTTTATTTAATATCGAATTACGACCCACGAGTGGAGACGGACGACCTGACCACCTTGCCGGACCCAAGACAAGAGTTTTGTTTCAAACAAAGTTTTTGGCAAATTTTACAAATCGAGTGAAAATACCAACACAATTCAAAATGGACGAAGACAGAGAAACAATCCACCTGTTCTAACTACGCCGGCTGAGTTTAACATTTAAAACAAAACATTAAATGTATTCCGGATAAGCATAAAAGATAACCCTAAGTAGTTTCCGATTTATAGAAGGAGCATGCTCAGTTTTAGCGAATCCAATTAAGACAACAATATCAGCATCTCCACAAGCAAAACGGGTAAGAAGGAACTGTAAAATGGTGCACCACAGTGAGCAGAATTTGGAGGTGGAAAAGTTGCTTACTCACGTATAAACACCTGCAGTTTTGCATAAAAAAAATGCTTTTTTGTGTTGCGAGCAAAAAATGCAAAAGATAATTATAATCTACCAAATTTATTGTGGGGCTAGGGTCGGCTACTGTGGTCCGAACTTTCGAAAATCAACGAAATCTACTTCATTCAGGTTCTTTTAGGTCTGGCAAATAATCGTAGCAAATTCAAAGCAAGCTTCACTGCAGCCTAAGTGAAATAACGGCTTGAAATAGAAGTCAAAAATTATGGGAATGACGAGAGTTACATAGACACTATTACTGAGTAGTTTTTATTTTCTGTTGTATATTTTATAAAGGTTGAATTAGAAAGTTATCACCTGATATGCTCATAGGGGAGAGTGACGATTATCTACCTCGGGGCATCGCCAAAACCACCTGGGACGAAGCGTGCCCCGGTTTATAGACTAGACAAAACATACATATAATTAATATACATAACTATATGTATTATAAATACAAATCTTAGCTAAAATTTAGAGTTTTATGAAATTTTAGAGGCATATGTATATATAGCTGTCGGAACATGCACACTAAAAGGAAGTAAGTTTGTTGCCCAGTGACCGTCTTTGGAGTGTCCCCGATAGGGGCGTGCTCTTGGCGGGTGGTCCTCTCGGGGGCACCCGGTCTCGGGTTGGGCCCCACCCTGTTTTCCGTACCACCTGCGGTGTCCTAGAGACAGGCTTGGGTCCACGAAGATTAGGAAGAAAATGACGAATAGATTTGAGATTGAGGTTGGGCGTACCGCCTCGAATATTTAAATCAGTTTGACTTCGGCAGCACGGAGATCGGTGGACTCTGCTGATCGGCTCCGTTGCTTGGTGGCCTGCATGTTTACGACGAGTTTTGAGTTTTGCTTCTCTCTTTTCTGTTGCATACGAACTCGACGTGGCGATGGTTTCGGTTTGGGGCACGAATTGTATGTCTTAAGGTTGTAAGCATGGTTGTGGGCACTAGAAATGGGAAGGCTATCCTTCCCCAGGAATAAAGTAACAGTATATCGACGCCGATATACGAGTCGGTATACTGTCCCATAAAATTTTAGCGTTGAATGTAGCTTGTTGTCTCCTTCCCCGCGAGTTGGCCTTCCGTCTGCCGTTGGGCCGACCAGCATTCGCCCCGGAATGGCTACCACTAGAGGTGTCTGGAATTTACTAAATAAGGCCGAGTTGCGATGTATATGATTAGAGAGGGAAAAATTATAATTGCCGAAGTTTTTTATTCTCCGTGGTCTTAGGTATATTTTAAAATTAACCCATTCGTATACAGTAGATCCACAGTTTACATGACGCTTGAGTTGAGTTGGGCTTGGAGAAATTTTCGCTGGGCTCACCGCGGTTAAATTTTTGTCGGTAATAAAAAGATCAATGAAGAGTAGGATTTCGCATTAGGTTTATTGCTTCTGTTGTGTTTTTAAAATTCATAGTTTAGTGGAATGTTCGGCGCTCATGTCGCGTTTGAGGCCGAGCGAATCTTAAATGTATGACGGAGGACGTGTGTCCACAGCGGTCCTATCGAGTCCTTGGGCTATCCGAAAGTTTGTCATACTCACTTTGAGTTAAGAAAATTTGGGAATGGGAAAAGAAGAACAAAATTTTAGGATTGGCATTACTCGAGCCTAAAGGGATCTCGATTGTGGAAAGGCACACGTTTAAACTTCGTTATATTTCTTTTTGTTGTTTGTTTTTGTGCTTTGCTTGGCTTTTGCATTTATCTCGATTCTTAGTTTACATAATATAGGTATGTATGCATGCATAAAAATATATATGTATGTATGAGCTAGGCGTTATTACACCTGGAATGTTGCACTTGTGAGATCAGAGAGAATGGATCTAATAGAAACGTATAGGGCTAAATTCCCGACTAGGGAAGCTGGCACAAACTTTCTAGCTAGAAAGGTGCTGCCGATCGATAAAATTTCAGTGCCCCTGGTCTCCGATCCCAATACGCGGGTTCATACAGAAGTCAAGATTTTGAAACCATACAGTGACGTGTGAAGCACTACAGATTGTGCGACTAAGGCAACAACGTGCGTAGGATGTGTTCGGAAATCATAGGTTCCAAGCGTTCCCATGGTTCACCTACGTCAATAGGGACCTTCTTGTCACATCAACGAAACAAAATCGAAATAACATAGCCATGCTCTCGCATCGAGAAATCGGTCGAGTGGTTGCTTCACCGCAGACCAGCAAAAGCTTCACTTGGTCACCATTTACCGCGATGTATGCGAACAAAATAATATATAGTTTACCTAGGGTCTTGTAGAAGTTGGCTTGTAGGCTGGCGTTTAAATATCAGAATTCGCTTATTGTCGGGGCGAGTCGCGAAACTAGGGGTTACCTATAGAAAAGACTAGCCTAAAACACCTGGGCACGAAATTTAAGGACAATATGCAACGAAAAGCAAGCGCCCCTACATGCGCCGACCGTTTGGAAACTAAACCCGATCTAAGAAAAGTTTGGCCTCATATCGAATGGGAGCCAAACCCCTGTTTTCATAACGACTTGATCGATAAGATTTGATATTTATGTTTTACCAGCGCGGCCTTTAGGCTTTCAGATGACACTCGTAGTTTCAGCTTTCAGTTTTTGGTTTTAGTGTTATGATTTCATTTTGCATTGCTTCGTCTCTTTCCCTTTGCACATTGTCAGCAATAGGGACGGTGACTGAAGCGCTCGCACTCGCTTAGGTAGCACCAAAACTCGTGAAATATCAAAAATACGAGCGTTGTTGCAGTTGACATTGCAATGGAAGCACATCGCGTAAAGCAATAATGTAGCAGCAACACAGCACATAGTAGAGCAAAGAAGGAGTATGGTAAAAATAGAAATCAAGATAGCAAATTCACGGTTTAGGGAAGATTGCAGGACGAAGAACAGTTTAGGATGGGATTGCAACGGGATAGGGATCAAAATTTAAGCCACGATCAAGAATAACTTAGCGAGTTAACTAAAGCAAGATATTCACTAACGATTGCTAGGGAAGTACGAAGCTTGTGAAAATTGTGGGTGATTTTGGGCACGCCTCGTGTCCCGTAGATAAGTATAGGACGCGCCCCCATAGTATAATATTGAGTTTGGTTATAGGATAGCCCTGAAAGCTTATAAAATCCTTCGGCACAACAAAATATGCTAAGTAATCGGCTGATTTCTAAGCCTGAATTACATTATCGGGGCATCGGTTTCGGGCATTGCGATATGGAGGGAAGATTGGGAGTTTGTAATCGGTATATCACTGGACCATTCAAGCAGTTGTGGATGCTACGTTTCAAAGGTAAAAAGATGGCAACGTCGATCTGTCTCTCGATTTGGAGGCAACTATGGCAGATTCGATGGGTCTATTCGCCATGGAAGACTATCCCAAGACTATGAAGATAATTAAAGATCAAAATAAAATAGAATGGATTTCAGGCCTACTTGAGATGTTTACTGCATATTATGATTTTTTAAGATAAAAAGAATAAACATAATGGTAGCTACCTGTGGAAAGCCATTTGATGAATACTTTTGGAAGGGACGAAATTTGTTTCATTGAAAGTGCTTTTCCTGTATAATATATACATGTTTTTAACTATACATAAGGTGCAATAAACGATGAACATTTGCTGTATATTCTAATAAATATCCTGGCCAAGCCCCCAACATCCAATCAGCGCGCAAATAAATCGAAAAAAGTGATAGTAATCCTGTTTCTTGATGCAGAACACCTTTTTTATGCTGCTCTTGATTGATTTTTTAAGATGTGTCTGACAGTTTATGTGCAAAAATTGAGGTCGAGTTTACACTAATAAAGTGTCCAGATTGGTTAAATTGCACCAACATGTAAAAATCCAATTTCAGTGTCGATATTAACCGAATTTACAACGAATCCCTCATTGTGGAACATTGCTGTTTATGAAAAGGTCCAACAACCTACGTTGTGATTATTCAGCTTTACGGTTTCATAAACTGTTAATTGATTTCTAGCAATGTAGTTTTATCAACAAGAACTCAGCTATTAGGTTTTTGGAAACGACTAATCAAAGAAACGTTGAACATCTTTCGATTACGATTATACATTGTCTTACAAAAAATGAGCTAATCGCTAGTCGCGGGACTTTATTGACTTTTGTCTTAACGATCGTAGGTAAATAGTCTCGTCAATAGTGCTATGATCCTGATATAATCAACGTTTGTCTGGAGCACCGCCTGAAAAAGAACCTGTTTGTAATAAATCGAATGGCTAAAGCTTTGAGCATCATTCCGACGTAAAACTTATTTCTTTCCGAATTAGTATTTCGTAAAGACAGTAGCAAAAATAATTTAATTCTAAAGAATTATTTTTTTGTACAAAACATTCATTGTTGGTGTTTATCCAAAGGTTTGCTAGCAACGTCCGACTGAAAACGGCTCGATTTTCACGGTCGTATGTTGCGGAGAGTCGACATGGAAAACATACAACGATTTGAGGCGTTGCTCTCTCAACTGGATGAGCACGTAGTTGTTGCCCGGCACACTTCCCGAGTAGACGTAAGGTACGCGACGGCCGCCAATGCACTGAACTCCGCTGAGGCCCACTTCGGGGTGCTCGTGAGCGAAAAAAACGCCAAGTACGTTGGCGCTGGACTCGGTCAAGGCGTCTACGACAACGTCGCGGATGTTGCGCTGATGCATGCTGACGATGACAGCTTGGCCTCGGCGCGACACCAGATCAGCTTTGATAAAGCCAAGCGAGTCGGTTACGTGCCACTGTGTCAAAGGGTCTCCCAATGCATCGAATCTTCGAGTGTATGTCGGATAGTTGTTGAGTTGCAAGAAATGAACGCAGGTCGCTGTCTGAAACACTACCTCAGGTTCTCAATTCCCTTAAATAATTTCAATTTTTAGCTTAATTTCACATGTATTCTCTGAAATTACATGTTAAAGGGCGCTTGGCTAAGAAAACATTTTCTTACCTTGGAGTCATCAACGGCGTTTGCAGAAACAATAAGGAATAAACTAAAACGTTATTTTGTGCCGGAATTGGTGCATGTTTTACTCAACTATCGCTTTGGAAGATTAGCTTCTATTTGGAAGTGTGCACTTGCCCCACCAGGCGGTATCCCAATTTCAGACTTGGTTTCACAATAACATACATTTTCAAGGTTGCTTTTATCGTAAAGTATCTTCGCAATGACTTAAACTGCAACTGCAACAACGAGTCATTACATATGCATTCATACATTAAGCGAGTATATATATTAACTATACTCGGCGATGTATCTAAAAGTATTACTCATGCGTTGTACTCGGTAGCCAATAGTTTACCAGTGGCGATGAATGCAGTGCCTCAGCGAAGCATCAAGTGTTCAAAATATTATGCTTGTAACCTTCTTAAAGGCGTTCCTTTGGCATAATTCATCTCAACCGATTTGCAGCCAAATTTCGACGCAACGCAATGACCTCAAACCGATAATTCAATTGTCTCAATGTTTTAGAAATTTAACTCGGAGCGCTTAGTTAAAGCTTCACCACTTTAAATACATTTTGGCGTTAGGAATGTCATTTGTGATTTAGTGGTGGATGCATTTGTAGTTATGGCCTGTTGTTGCCTCGTCGTGCCATTGCGTTTCGACACAAAGTCAACTGTTAAGTTGTGTTGATTTGTAAAATTCGTACAGACCAAATCACAGGTCAAGTTGCGCCAGCTACACTGTCGTTCCACGAGTATACCAAGCTGCCCTGATCTTGCCTCGTCGTGCCGTTGCGTTTCGATACCAACTCAACTGTCAAGTTGTGCTGATTTGAAAAATTCGTATAGACCAAATCACATCTCAATTTACGTCAGCTTCACAGTCGTTCCACGAGTACGCCAAGCTGCCCTGTTCTTGCCTCGTCGCGCGGTTGCGTTTCCACGCCAAGTCAACTGTCAAGTTGTGCTGATTTGTATAATTCGTACAGACCAAATCACATGTCAACTTACGTTAGCTTTACAGTCGTTCCACGAGTACGCCAAGCTGCCCTGTGTTTGCCTCGTCGTGCCGTCGCGTTTCGACACCAAATCAACTGTCAAGTTGTGCTGATTTGTAAAATTCGTACAGACCAAATCACATGTGAACTTACGCCTGCATCAAAGCCGTTCCACGAGTACGCCAAGCTGCACTGTTCTCGCCTCGTCGTGCGGCTGCGTTTCGATGCCAAGTCAACTGTCAAGTTGTGCTGATTTGTGAAATTCGTACAGACCAAATCACATGTCAACATACGCCAGCTACACAGTCGTTTCACGAGTATGCCAAGCTGCCCTGTTCTTGCCTCGTCGTGCCGTTGCGTTTCCACCAAGTGAACTGTCAAGTTGTGCTGATTTGTAAAATTCGTACAGACCAAATCACATGTCAACTTACGCCAGCTTCACAGTCGTTCCACGAGTACGCTAAGCTGCCCTGTTCTTGCCTCGTCGTGCGGTTGTGTTTCGACGCCGAATCAACTATCAAGTTGTGCTGATTTGTAAAATTCGTAAAGACCAAATCACATGTCAACTTACACCAGCTATACAGTCGTTCCGCGGGAGTATACGCTAAGCTCCCCTTCTCGCCTCGTCGTGCCGTTGCGTTTCGACACCAAGTCAACAGTCAAGTTTGTGCTGATTTGTAAAATTCGTAGAGACCAAATCACATGTCAACTTACGCCAGCTTCACTGTCGTTCCACGAGTACGCCAAGCTGCCCTGTTGTTGCCTCGTCATGCGGTTGCGTTTCGACGCCAAGTCAGCAGTCAAATCGTGCTGATTTGTAAAATTCGTAGAGACCAAATCACATGTCAACTTACGCCAGCTTCACAGTCGGTCCACGAGTATGCCAAGCTACTCTGGTCTTGCCTCGTCGTGCGGTTGCGTTTCGACACCAAATCAACAGTCAAGTTGTGCTGATTTGTAAAATTCGTACAGACCAAATCACATGTAAACTTACGCCAGCTTCACAGTCGTTCCACGAGTACGCTAAGCTGCCCTGTTCTTGCCTCGTCGTGCGGTTGTGTTTCGACGCCGAATCAACTATCAAGTTGTGCTGATTTGTAAAATTCGTAAAGACCAAATCACATGTCAACTTACGCCAGCTATACAGTCGTTCCGCGAGTATATACGCTAAGCTGCCCTTTTCTTGCCTCGTCGTGCCGTTGCGTTTCGACACCAAGTCAACAGTCAAGTTTGTGCTGATTTGTAAAATTCGTAGAGACCAAATCACATGTCAACTTACGCCAGCTTCACTGTCGTTCCACGAGTACGCCAAGCTGCCCTGTTGTTGCCTCGTCATGCGGTTGCGTTTCGACGCCAAGTCAGCAGTCAAATCGTGCTGATTTGTAAAATTCGTAGAGACCAAATCACATGTCAACTTACGCCAGCTTCACAGTCGGTCCACGAGTATGCCAAGCTACTCTGGTCTTGCCTCGTCGTGCGGTTGCGTTTCGACACCAAATCAACAGTCAAGTTGTGCTGATTTGTAAAATTCGTACAGACCAAATCACATGTCAACTTACGCCAGCTTCACAGTCGTTCCATGAGTACGCCAAGCTGCCTTGTTCTTGCCTCGCCGTGCCGTTGCGTTTCGACACCAAGTCAACTGTTATGTTGTGCTGATTTATAAAATTCGTACATACCAAATCACATGTCAACTTACGCCAGCTACACAGTCGTTCCGCGAGTATGCCAAGCTGCCCTGTTCTTGCCTCGTCGTGCCGTTGCGTTTCGACACCAAGTCAACTGTTAAGTTGTGCTGATTTGTAAAATTCGTACAGACCAAATCACAGGTCAACTTACGCCAGCTACACAGTCGTTCCGAAAGTACGCCAAGCTGCCCTCTTCTTGCCTCGTCGTGCCGTTGCGTTTCGACACCAAGTCAACAGTCAAGTTGTGCTGATTTGTAAAATTCGTAGAGACCAAATCACATGTCAACTTACGCCAGCTTCACTGTCGTTCCACGCGTACACCAAGCTGCCCTGTTATTGCCTCGTCGTGCCGTCGCGTTTCGTCACCAAATCAACTGTCAAGTTGTGCTTATTTGTAAAATTCGTACAGACCAAATCACATGTGAACTTACGCCTGCATCAAAGCCGTTCCACGAGTACGCCAAGCTGCACTGTTCTTGCCTCGTCGTGCGGCTGCGTTTCGATGCCAAGTCAACTGTCAAGTTGTGCTGATTTGTAAAATTCGTACAGACCAAATACGCCAGCTACACAGTCGTTTCACGAGTATGCCAAGCTGCCCTGTTCTTGCCTCGTCGTGCCGTTGCGTTTCGACACCAAGTGAACTGTCAAGTTGTGCTGATTTGTAAAATTCGTACAGACCAAATCACATGTCAACTTGCGCCAGCTTCACAGTCGTTCCACGAGTACGCTAAGCTGCCTGTTCTTGCCTCGTCGTGCGGTTGTGTTTCGACGCCAAATCAACTATCAAGTTGTGCTGATTTGTAAAATTCGTGCAGACCAAATCACATGTCAACTTACGCCAGCTATGCAGTCGTTCCGCGAGTACGCTAAGCTGCCCTGTTCTTGCCTCGTCGTGCCGTTGCGTTTCGACACCAAGTCAACAGTCAAGTTTGTGCTGATTTGTAAAATTCGTAGAGACCAAATCACATGTCAACTTACGCCAGCTTCACTGTCGTTCCACGAGTACGCCAAGCTGCCCTGTTTTTGCCTCGTCATGCGGTTGCGTTTCGACTCCAAGTCAGCAGTAAAATCGTGCTGATTTGTAAAATTCGTACAGACCAAATCACATGTCAACTTACGCCAGCTTCACAGTCGTTCCACGAGTATGCCAAGCTGCCCTGTTGTTGCCTTGTCGTGCCGTTGCGTTTCGACACCAAGTCAACAGGCAAGTCGTGCTGATCTGTGAAATTCGTAGAGACCAAATCACATGTCAACTTACGCCAGCTCCACTGTCGTTCCACGAGTATGCCAAGCTGCCCTGTTCTTGCCTCGTCGTGCCGTTGCGTTTCGACACCAAGTCAACTGTCAAGTTGTGCTGATTTGTAAAATTCGTACAGACCAAATCACATGTCAACTTACGCCAGTTCCACAGTCGTTCCACGAGCATGCCAAGCTGCCCTGTTCTTGCCTCGTCGTGCCGTTGCGTTTCGACACCAAGTCAACTGTTAAGTTGTGCTGATTTGTAAAATTGGTACAGACCAAATCACATGTCAACTTACGCCAGCTACACAGTCGTTCCGCGAGTACGCCAAGCTGCCCTGTTCTTGCCTCGTCGTGCCGTTGCGTTTCGACACCAAGTCAACAGTCAAGTTGTGCTGATTTGTAAAATTCGTACAGACCAAATCACATGTCAACTTACGCCAGCTACACAGTCGTTCCGCGAGTACGCCAAGCTGCCCTGTTGTTGCCTCGTCGTGCCGTTGCGTTTCGACGCCAAATCAACTGTCAAGTCGTGCTGATTTGTAAAATTCGTACAGACCAAATCACATGTCAACTTACACCAGCTCCACAGTCGTTCCACGAGTATGCCAAGCTGCCCTGTTCTTGCCTCGTCGTGCCGTTGCGTTTCGATGCCAAATCAACTGTCAAGTTGTGCTGATTTGTAAAATTGGTACAGACCAAATCACATGTCAACTTACGCCAGCTCCACAGTCGTTCCACGAGTATGCCAAGTTGCCCTGTTCTTGCCTCGTCGTGTCGTTGCGTTTCGATACCAAGTCAACTGTTAAGTTGTGCTGATTTGTAAAATTCGTACAGACCAAATCACATGTCAACTTACGCCAGCTCCACAGTCGTTCCAAGAGTACGCCAAGCCGCCCTGTTCTTACCTTGTCGTGCCGTTGCATTTCGACACCAAGCCAACTGTTAAGTTGTGCTGATTTGTAAAATTCGTACAGACCAAATCACATGTCAACTTACGCCAGCTACACAGTCGTTTCGCGAGTACGCCAAGCTGCCCTGTTGTTGCCTTGTCGTGCCGTTGCGTTTCGACACCAAGTCAACTGTCAAGTTGTGCTGATTTGGAAAATTCGTACAGACCAAATCACATGTCAACTTACGCCAGCTACACAGTCGTTCCGCGAGTACGCCAAGCTACCCTGTTCTTGCCTCGTCGTGCCGTTGCGTTTCAATACCAACTCAACTGTCAAGTTGTGCTGATTTGTAAAATTCGTATAGACCAAATCACATGTCAACTTACGCCAGCTTCACAGTCGGTCCACGAGTACGCCAAGCTGCCGTGTTCTTGCCTCGTCGTGCGGCTACGTTTCGACGCCAAATCAACTGTCAAGTTGTGCTGATTTGTAAAATTCATACAGACCAAATCACATGTCAACTTACGCCAGCTCCACAGTCGTTCCACGAGTATGCCAAGCTGCCCTGTTCTTGCCTCGTCGTGCCGTTGCCTTTCGACGCCAAGTCAACTGTTGAGTTGTGCTGATTTGTAAAATTCGTACAGACCAAATCACATGTCAACTTACGCAAGCTACACAGTCGTTCCACGAGTATACCAAGCTGCCCTGTTCTTGCCTCGTCGTGCCGTTGCGTTTCGACACCAAGTCAACTGTCAAGTTGTGCTGATTTGTAAAATTCGTACAGACCAAATCACATGTCAACTTACGCCAGCTACACAGTCGTTCCGCGAGTACGCCAAGCTGCCCTGTTCTTGCCTCGTCGTGCCGTTGCGTTTCGACACCAAGTCAACAGTCAAGTTGTGCTGTTATAAAATCCGTACACCCAATCCTGTCACTTACGCCAGCTCACGTCGTTCCGCGAGACGCCTCCCCTCCTCCCCAGCTCCCCTTCTTCCCTCCTCGCTCTTCTCCTACCCCCCTGTCAAGTTGTGCTGATTTGTAAAATTCGTACAGACCAAATCACATGTCACTTACGCCAGCTTCCAGTCGTTCCCGAGTATGCCAGCTGCCCTTTTGCTTCGTGCGGTTGCGTTTCGACCCAATCACTGTCAGTCCCCCATTTCTCACACAACCCATCTCACTGTCAGCTTCCCCCGCCCCCCCTCCTTCCCCTTGCCTCCCTTCCTTCCCTTTTCCCTTTGTTTCGTGCCATCTTTTGCTGATTTGTAAAATTGGTACAGACCAAATCACATGTCAACTTACGCCAGCTCCACAGTCGTTCCACGAGTATGCCAAGTTGCCGTGTTCTTGCCTCGTCGTGTCCTTGCGTTTCGATACCAAGTCAACTGTTAAGTTGTGCTGATTTGTAAAATTCGTACAGACCAAATCACATGTCAACTTACGCCAGCTACACAGTCGTTCCAAGAGTACACTAAGCCGCCCTGTTCTTACCTTGTCGTGCCGTTGCATTTCGACACCAAGCCAACTGTTAAGTTCTGCTGATTTGTAAAATTCTTACAGCAACCGCAACTTACGCCAGCTACACAATCGTTCTCTCCCCACCTCCCCTCTCTCCTTTTTTCCGTTCTTTCGTCAGTGTCGAGTTGTGCTGATTTGTAAAATTCGTACAGACCAAATCACATGTCAACTTACGCCAGCTACACAGTCGTTCCACGAGCAAGCCAAGCTGCCCTGTTCTTGCCTCGTCGTGCCGTTGCGTTTCGATACCAAGTCAACTGTAAGTTGTGCTGATTTGTAAAATTCGTACAGACCAAATCACATGTCAACTTACGCCAGCTTCACAGTCGTTCCACGAGTACGCCAAGCTGCCCTGTTCTTGCCTCGTCGTGCGGTTGCGTTTCGACGCCAAATCAACTGTCAAGTTGTGCTGATTTGTAAAATTCGTACAGACCAAATCACATGTCAACTTACGCCAGCTTCACAGTCGTTCCATGAGTACGCCAAGTTGCCCTGTTCTTGCCTCGTCGTGCCGTTGCGTTTCGACACCAAGTCAACTGTTAAGTTGTGCTGATTTGTAAAATTCGTACAGACCAAATCACATGTCAACTTACGCCAGCTACACAGTCGTTCCGCGAGTACGCCAAGCTGCCCTGTTCTTGCCTCGTCGTGCCGTTGCGTTTCGACACCAAGTCAACAGTCAAGTTATGCTGATTTGTAAAATTTGTAGAGACCAAATAACATGTCAACTTACGCCAGCTTCACTGTCGTTCCACGAGTACACCAAGCTGCCCTGATCTTGCCTCCTCGTGCGGTTGCGTTTCGACGCCAAGTCAACTGTCAAGTTGTGCTGATTTGTAAAATTCGTACAGACCAAATCACATGTCAACTTACGCCAGCTTCACAGTCGTTCCACGAGTATGCCAAGCTGCCCTGTTCTTGCGTCGTCGTGCGGTTGCGTTTCGACGCCAAATCAACTGTCAAGTTGTGCTAATTTGTAAAATTCGTACAGGCCCAATCACATGTCAACTTACGCTAGCTCCACAGTCGTTCCGCGAGTATGCCTAGCTGCCGTGTTCTTGCCTCGTCGTGCCGTTGCGTTTCGACACCAAGTCAACTGTTAAGTTGTGCTGATTTGTAAAATTCGTAGAGACCAAATCACATGTCAACTTACGCCAGCTACACAGTCGTTCCACGAGTATGCCAAGTTGCCCTGTTCTTGCCTCGTCGTGTCGTTGCGTTTCGATACCAAGTCAACTGTTAAGTTGTGCTGATTTGTAAAATTCGTACAGACCAAATCACATGTCAACTTACGCCAGCTCCACAGTCGTTCCAAGAGTACGCTAAGCCGCCCTGTTCTTACCTTGTCGTGCCGTTGCATTTCGACACCAAGCCAACTGTCAAGTTGTCCTGATTTGTAAAACTCGTACAGACCAAATCACATGTCAACTTACGCCAGCTCCACAGTCGTTCCACGAGTATGTCAAGCTGCCCTGTTCTTGTCTCGTCGTGCCGTTGCGTTTCGACACCAAGTGAACTGTCAAGTTGTGCTGATTTGTAAAATTCGTGCAGACCAAATCACATGTTAACTTACGCCAGCTCCACAGTCATTCTGCGAGTACGCCAAGCTGCCCTGTTCTTGCCTCGTCGTGCCGTTGCGTTTCGATACCAACTCAACTGTCAAGTTGTGCTGATTTGTAAAATTCGTACAGACCAAATCACATGTCAACTTACGCCAGCTTCACAGTCGTTCCACGAGTACGCCAAGCTGCCCTGTTCTTGCCTCGTCGTGCCGTTGCGTTTCGACGCCAAGTCAACTGTCAAGTTGTGCTGATTTGTAAAATTCGTACAGACCAAATCACATGTCAACTTACGCCAGCTTCACAGTCGTTCCACGAGTACGCCAAGCTGCCCTGTTCTTGCCTCGTCGTGCCGTTGCGTTTCGACGCCAAGTCAACTGTCAAGTTGTGCTGATTTGTAAAATTCGTACAGACCAAATCACATGTCAACTTACGCCAGCTCCACAGTCGTTCCACGAGTATGCCAAGCTGCCCTGTTCTTGCCTCGTCGTGCCGTTGCGTTTCGACACCAAGTCAACTGTCAAGTTGTGCTGATTTGTAAAATTCGTACAGACCAAATCACATGTCAACTTACGCCAGCTCCACAGTCGTTCCAAGAGTACGCTAAGCCGCCCTGTTCTTACCTTGTCGTGCCGTTGCATTTCGACACCAAGCCAACTGTTAAGTTGTGCTGATTTGTAAAATTCGTGCAGACCAAATCACATGTCAACTTACGCCAGCTACACAGTCGTTCCGCGAGTACGCCAAGCTGCCCTGTTCTTGCCTCGTCGTGCCGTTGCGTTTCGACACCAAGTCAACTGTCAAGTTGTGCTGATTTGTAAAATTCGTACAGACCAAATCACATGTCAACTTACGCCAGCTACACAGTCGTTCCGCGAGTACGCTAAGCTACCCTGTTCTTGCCTCGTCGTGCCGTTGCGTTTCGACACCAAGTCAACTGTTAAGTTGTGCTGATTAGTAAAATTCGTACAGACCAAATCACATGTCAACTTACGCCAGCTACACAGTCGTTCCACGAGTACGCCAGCCCTCTCCCCCCCGTTTCGACGCCAAATCAACTGTCAAGTTGTGCTGATTTGTAAAATTCATACAGACCAAATCACATGTCAACTTACGCCAGCTCCACAGTCGTTCCACGAGTATGCCAAGCTGCCCTGTTCTTGCCTCGTCGTGCCGTTGCCTTTCGACGCCAAGTCAATTGTTGAGTTGTGCTGATTTGTAAAATTCGTACAGACCAAATCACATGTCAACTTACGCAAGCTACACAGTCGTTCCACGAGTATACCAAGCTGCCCTGTTCTTGCCTCGTCGTGCCGTTGGGTTTCGACACCAAGTCAACTGTCGAGTTGTGCTGATTTGTAAAATTCGTAGAGACCAAATCACATGTCAACTTACGCCAGCTTCACTGTCGTTCCACGAGTACACCAAGCTGCCCTGATCTTGCCTCCTCGTGCGGTTGCGTTTCGACGCCAAGTCAACTGTCAAGTTCTGCTGATTTGTAAAATTCGTACAGACCAAATCACATGTCAACTTACGCCAGCTACACAGTCGTTCCGCGAGTACGCCAAGCTGCCCTGTTGTTGCCTTGTCGTGCCGTTGCGTTTCGACACCAAGTCAACTGTCAAGTTGTGCTGATTTGTAAAATTCGTACAGACCAAATCACATGTCAACTTACGCCAGCTACACAGTCGTTCCGCGAGTACGCCAAGCTGCCCTGTTGTTGCCTTGTCGTGCCGTTGCGTTTCGACACCAAGTCAACTGTCAAGTTGTGCTGATTTATAAAATTGGTACAGACCAAATCACATGTCAACTTACGCCAGCTCCACAGTCGTTCCACGAGTATGCCAAGTTGCCCTGTTCTTGCCTCGTGGTGTCGTTGCGTTTCGATACCAAGTCAACTGTTAAGTTGTGCTGATTTGTAAAATTCGTACAGACCAAATCACATGTCAACTTACGCCAGCTCCACAGTCGTTCCAAGAGTACGTCAAGCCGCCCTGTTCTTACCTTGTCGTGCCGTTGCATTTCGACACCAAGCCAACTGTTAAGTTGTGCTGATTTGTAAAATTCGTACAGACCAAATCACACGTCAACTTACGCCAGCTCCACAGTCGTTCCACGAGTATGCCAAGCTGCCCTGTTCTTGCCTCGTCGTGCCGTTCCGTTTCGACACCAAGTGAACTGTCAAGTTGTGCTGATTTGTAAAATTCGTAGAGACCAAATCACATGTCAACTTACGCCAGCTTCACTGTCGTTCCACGAGTACACCAAGCTGCCCTGATCTTGCCTCGTCGTGCCGTTGCGTTTCGATACCAACTCAACTGTCAAGTTGTGCTGATTTGTAAAATTCGTACAGACCAAATCACATGTTAACTTACGCCAGCTTCACAGTCGGTCCACGAGTAGGCCAAGCTGCCCTGTTCTTGCCTCATCGTGCGGTTGCGTTTCGACACCAAGTGAACTGTCAAGTTGTGCTGATTTGTAAAATTCGTACAGACCAAATCACATGTCAACTTACGCCAGCTACACAGTCGTTCCACGAGTATGCCAAGCTGCCCTGTTCTTGCCTCGTCGTGCCGTTGCCTTTCGACGCCAAGTCAATTGTTGAGTTGTGCTGATTTGTAAAATTCGTACAGACCAAATCACATGTCAACTTACGCAAGCTACACAGTCGTTCCACGAGTATACCAAGCTGCCCTGTTCTTGCCTCGTCGTGCCGTTGCGTTTCGACACCAAGTCAACTGTCAAGTTGTGCTGATTTGTAAAATTCGTACAGACCAAATCACATGTCAACTTACGCCAGCTCCACAGTCGTTCCACGAGTATGCCAAGCTGCCCTGTTCTTGCCTCGTCGTGCCGTTGCGTTTCGACACCAAGTCAACTGTCAAGTTGTGCTGATTTGTAAAATTCGTACAGACCAAATCACATGTCAACTTACGCCAGCTACACAGTCGTTCCACGAGTACGCCAAGCTGCCCTGTTCTTGCCTCGTCGTGCCGTTGCGTTTCGACACCAAGTCAACTGTCAAGTTGTGCTGATTTGTAAAATTCGTACAGACCAAATCACATGTCAACTTACGCCAGCTACACAGTCGTTCCGCGAGTACGCCAAGCTGCCCTGTTGTTGCCTCGTCGTGCGGTTGCGTTTCGACGCCAAGTCAACTGTCAAGTTGTGCTGATTTGTAAAATTCGTACAGACCAAATCACATGTCAACTTACGCCAGCTCCACAGTCGTTCCACGAGTATGCCAAGCTGCCCTGTTCTTGCCTCGTCGTGCCGTTGCGTTTCGACGCCAAATCAACTGTCAAGTTGTGCTGATTTGTAAAATTGGTACAGACCAAATCACATGTCAACTTACGCCAGCTCCACAGTCGTTCCACGAGTATGCCAAGTTGCCCTGTTCTTGCCTCGTGGTGTCGTTGCGTTTCGATACCAAGTCAACTGTTAAGTTGTGCTGATTTGTAAAATTCGTACAGACCAAATCACATGTCAACTTACGCCAGCTCCACAGTCGTTCCAAGAGTACGTCAAGCCGCCCTGTTCTTACCTTGTCGTGCCGTTGCATTTCGACACCAAGCCAACTGTTAAGTTGTGCTGATTTGTAAAATTCGTACAGACCAAATCACATGTCAACTTACGCCAGCTACACAGTCGTTCCACGAGTATGCCAAGCTGCCCTGTTCTTGCCTCGTCGTGCCGTTGCGTTTCGACACCAAGTCAACTGTCAAGTTGTGCTGATTTGTAAAATTCGTAGAGACCAAATCACATGTCAACTTACGCCAGCTTCACTGTCGTTCCACGAGTACACCAAGCTGCCCTGATCTTGCCTCCTCGTGCGGTTGCGTTTCGACGCCAAGTCAACTGTCAAGTTCTGCTGAGTTGTAAAATTCGTACAGACCAAATCACATGTCAACTTACGCCAGCTGAACCAAAAAACAAAGCAACCGCCCCCCCCCCCCCCCCCCCACACAGTCGTTCCGCGAGTACGCCAAGCTGCCCTGTTCTTGCCTCGTCGTGCCGTTGCGTTTCGACACCAAGTCAACAGTCAAGTTGTGCTGATTTGTAAAATTCGTACAGACCAAATCACATGTCAACTTACGCCAGCTCCACAGTCGTTCCACGAGTATGCCAAGCTGCCCTGTTCTTGCCTCGTCGTGCCGTTGCGTTTCGACACCAAGTCAACTGTTAAGTTGTGCTGACTAGTAAAATTCGTACAGACCAAATCACATGTTAACTTACGCCAGCTAACAGCTCCCGCGCCTTCCTCCCCTCCGTGCCCTTCACCAGCAACATCTGCAAAACCAGACCAACCCACGCACGTCCCACAGTCGTTCCGCGAGTACGCCAAGCTGCCCTGTTCTTGCCTCGTCGTGCCGTTGCGTTTCGACACCAAGTCAACTGTTCAAGTTGTGCTGATTTTGTAAATTTCTACGACCTCACATTCACGTACGCCAGCTCCAGTCTTCCAGAGTACCTGCCCCCTTTCTTTTTTTCTCCTCCATTTCAACACCAGCCGCACCACATTATCGTACAGACAAATCACATGTCACTTACTCCAGCTCACATCTTTTTCAACGAGTAGGTTGTTGTTGTTGTTTTTTGGGTTTTTTTTTTTCTTTTTTTTGTTTTTTGTTTTGTTGTTTTTTTTGTTTTTTTTTGTTTTTTTTTTTTTTTTTTCTCTCTTGTTTTCTGCGAGTCCCCTCCCTTTCTTGCTTTGTTGCTGTTTTTTTTTTCCCTCAACTGTCAAGTTGTGCTGATTTGTAAAATTCGTAGAGACCAAATCACATGTCAACTTACGCCAGCTTCACTGTCGTTCCACGAGTAACCCAAGCTGCCCTGTTCTTGCCTCGCTCGTGCCGTTGCGTTTCGACAGCCCAAGTCAACTGTCAAGTTCTGCTGATTTGTAAAATTGACAGACAAATCAGCACTACGTCAGGTCCACAGTCGTTCCAAGAGTACGCTAAGCCGCCCTGCTGTCCTTGTCGTGCCGTTGCTTCCGCCACCAAGCCAACTGCAGGATTCGTAACTCAGACCAAATCACATGTCAACTTACGCCAGCTACACAGTCGTTCCGCGAGTACGCCAAGCTGCCCTGTTGTTGCCTTGTCGTGCCGTTGCGTTTCGACACCAAGTCAACTGTCAAGTTGTGCTGATTTGTAAAATTCGTACAGACCAAATCACATGTCAACTTACGCCAGCTCCACAGTCGTTCCAAGAGTACGCCAAGCCGCCCTGTTCTTGCCTCGTCGTGCCGTTGCGTTTCGACACCAAGTCAACTGTCAAGTTGTGCTGATTTGTAAAATTCGTACAGACCAAATCACATGTCAACTTACGCCAGCTCCACAGTCGTTCCACGAGTATGCCAAGCTGCCCTGTTCTTGCCTCGTCGTGCCGTTGCGTTTCGATGCCAAATCAACTGTCAAGTTGTGCTGATTTGTAAAATTGGTACAGACCAAATCACATGTCAACTTACGCCAGCTACACAGTCGTTCCGCGAGTATGCCAAGCTGCCCTGTTCTTGCCTCGTCGTGCCGTTGCGTTTCGATACCAACTCAACTGTCAAGTTGTGGTGATTTGTAAAATTCGTACAGACTAAATCGCGTGTCAACTTACGCCAGTTCCACAGTCGTTCCGCGAGCACGCGAGCTTGCCCGTTCTTGTCCTCGTCGTGCCGTTGCGTTCACACCAAGTCAACTGTCAAGTTGTGCTGATTTGTAAAATTGGTAGAGACCAAATCACATGTCAAGTTACGCCAGCTTCACTGTCGTTCCACGAGAACACTAAGCTGCCCCGTTCTTGCCTCCTCGTGCGGTTGCGTTTCGACACCAAGTCAACTGTCAAGTCGTGCTGATTTGTAAAATTCGTAAAGACCAAATCACATGTCAACTTACGCCAGTTTCACATTCGTTCCGAGAGTACGCTAAGCCTGCTCGTTGCTCGTCGTGCCGTTGCGTTTCAACACCAAGTCAACTGTCAAGTTGTGCTGATTTGTAGATCCGTAGAGACCACATCACATGTCCACTTACGCCAGCTCCACAGTCGTTCCAAGAGTACGCTAAGCCGCCCTGTTCTTATTTTGTCGTGCCGTTGCATTTCGACACCAAGCCAACTGTCAAGTTGTCCTGATTTGTAAAACTCGTACAGACCAAATCACATGTCAACTTACGCCAGCTCCACAGTCGTTCCACGAGTATGTCAAGCTGCCCTGTTCTTGTCTCGTCGTGCCGTTGCGTTTCGATACCAAGTGAACTGTCAAGTTGTGCTGATTTGTAAAATTCGTGGAGACGAAATCACATGTTAATTTACGCAGCAATACGTAACTGAACGAGTAACA
>JASANE010028125.1:0-25141 GCA_030248225.1 Trileptium ribeirensis
AAAAGTTCTTATGTAGAGTTGGATGCGCGCATGACATGTTGGCAGAGTGGCAGCTGTCCCAAGTAGCTAATACCTTCTGGCCCTAGGGCCCCGTCCAAAATGAATCCGAAGCATACGCCTAATTCGGCGTGTCGTGTGGCAATAGGCGTTCCGCAAGTGAGGCTGCTTAACCTCTAGGCGCCGTCCGCGTGAGGATGAGGAACGCTGAGCGGAGGCGCTCAGTGGTTTCTGGTTATCGAAGCATGTTAGAAATGCCAGACAAACGTCCAGTCACATATTTTGCCACTGCTGTCGCATGGCGATGCCTTAAACCTCACCGGTGGTTGAAAAATGGTGCACTCCCGCGATCCAACGGACGAACATGTCGAGCACCGTTGGTCCATCGTTATCAGTGACGTTCCCGAAACAGGCAACGACCGTGCAGTGGTAACTGAAATTTGTGAATCGATCGCTCGGCGGTGATCGCAGAATTTTTCTGCATGAGAATAATCCGCCCACGAAAGACAAACGACACAAATAACCAATAATTGCCCGCAACTAAACGAAGATTGCTGAAGGTACACTTTTCCTCGTCATCTGTAGCAAAGTCATTATTACAAGAATCAAAGCCTCTCCAAGACATCGAAGGATGGGTGAGTACTTTATAAGACGGTCTATGAACTTGGACGACCACAAACATCTTGCGGCTCTCCGAAAAAAGTTTACGAAAACTAGTTGTTTTCGAGGGTTGCGTAAACGATTCTACAAACCGCTTTATTGGTGGCCCACCCCGATACTCGACGATAACTACTCCGCGTCTAATAGCACCCAGGTAGCCGGAAACAAATTGGGAGAGCACCATATATATATTGTTGCAAAACTCCGGCTAATTTGCTGTTGCTTCTGCGCAGCTTGGTTAACAAACTGTTCGAATTCGAATGTATCCTTCACACTGAACTATTCTCGGTGATCGCGGTTTGTGAAACATGGTTCCACAGCGGCATAACTAATTCAGCGATGGACCTCGGGGATTACACGATCGTACAATACGACAGGCAATACAACCGCGGAGGTGGTGTCGCCATCTTGATTCACAAAAGTCAAATACACCCAGGTCTGGCAAAAGATATTGTTGCCCCGGCAAAACCCAGACTCATCTGTATTTAGAGAACACCCTTTTCCTCTTTTGATTGCACAAAAGATTACTATATACTTGAGTTCAACCTTCCCGATACAAACTGGAGATGTTAACACCTGACCAACATCGTCATCGGCTGACTTGTTCATGCATTGTATCCAATCTTTGTGTGCCCATCAACTAGTTATGTTTCCTACACGTGGTAACCATTTCCGGTTAGACTGTATACTAGACTTCGCCTTTCACTAGGTATTACAGCTTTATTGTATGCTATAATATGGATTTGTGATGTAAAGAAACAAGGTTCTTTTGATTATGTATTTGCGCTGATTTTGTAGTATAATTTACACCGAATCCGGGACTAAAGTATATTTTTAGTGAATAGTGTTCTATTGGTGGAAATTTGGGGAATAGTAGGAATCCGAGAGGCCAGAGTGCGCTGGACGTTAACTAGACGCAACAGACATGGGGTTTGGGTTAAATGTAGTCTAGATTACGTCAGCATGCCGGTTTAGTCGCAACAGCACGGTCTAAATACCTAGATTCGACCAAAAGTAGAAATTTGGGGCTGTTGAATAGGATATCTGAATTTGAAATTTTTAACAAAATATGCTACGTCATGCAGTTTTCAAAAATTACATAGTAGCTTTATTTTATGTGGTTAAAATTAACTTTTTCAAATTACGACATATTGCTCAAAACTTCTCGTGGCAGATGGCGGTAATTTTTTTACATCGCATATTTTAGTTTGAAGTACACAAATTATTAAAAACGTGCAACCTAGGACCAACATGGTAAAAATCACCATTGGTAGTTTTTAGATGCATGTCATGAGCACATTTATAACCGCGTCACTGTAGGTTTCTTTTATTTAATCGGCGAGGTTATACTACAATCTGAAACAGCAAAATGTCATATTCAGATATCGATACTTAATACAAAAATTACCGAGAAATTGGAAGAAATCTAGAATCCATGAACGCCAACAAATCATATGTCCAAAAAATGCTAAGTCTTGACGAATTTTTCTGTTACAACTTAGCGTAGTCTAAATATTTTCAAAAAATTAAAACGATAGATAAATATAAATAATTGGCTCCAAATCTATATGTACAAAGATTTTGACCACGACAATGATACCATTATGATAAATTTGTTGATGGGGAAAACACGGAAAAGTTATTACGGTATCGAAAAGGATATACTTATTATGGGTTTGTAGCTAACCTTAGGCGAATATACAATATAACTAATAATAGAGACTCATTATGTGGAACAAGCGCCAATTTCTCTTCCCCAAATGCGGAGAAAAAATCGCTGGAAACAGCGTTTTCTCGGTAGCCTCAAATCGAGGATTTGTGGCTTCTCTTCAGTTCTAAAATATGGCTCGATAGATTGGGACTACGGTGTACATAAAATTTATGTTGGCTAAAATTAAATTTTTGACTTGATCGATCTGGACCATGGACCTAACCGGACCGCGATCCGAACCTGTCTGGACCGAAAAAAGACTTATGTATTGATGTTGAAAGCTACTACTTCTCAGTTATTTTTTATTAAATAAAAATTTTACAGTCAAGATTGTATGACGACTGCGGCTGCTTTTTAGAGAAGAAGGCAAAAATTTTCCACGCGGCCGAACCGAGGAACTCATTTTTGCCAGGGAACTCCGTCAAATGTTATAGCCCACACTTTATAGAAACCAGGCGCAGTATATATATATATCATAGCTACTGTGCAAATAATGTAAGAGATTTTTCTATGGTATACGGCAATTAAGAGAGTTCTCTCGTAATTCAATTTTCAGATATTGAAAAATAAAATATTCATACAGTTTAGTTAGCCATTCTATTCATTTATTTTCGCAATGTCGAGCGCAGTTTCAGCTGCGGCGGCCGCTGTGCGAGCAGAAAAAATTCGCCAATTCATGGGACCATTTCAATATGCATTTTGGACAAGTAAGTTGCGACCGTTTTACGTCTTCATGTTCTGCAGCAATGTTATTTAACAAACCTCAGTTGATTTTTCTAAACAGCAGATAGCAAGATTCTAGAGTCTTCGATGCCTGCCGACAAACCAAAGTAGTATTGGGGCCCAGTTACACCCTGGCTGAATCAAAAAACATGTGGTAATTCCCCACTCGATTAGTTTGGGACGTCCGGGGGTCTTATAATCATGATTACATATTATTGTGTATTTCACATATATAACATTTGCCGCTGTTTTTTTAATTATTACTCAAACTAGGTATTTCAGCAGGCCGCCCTTCAGTTTACTCATGAATAACCGAAATATATATATACAGTAGCATTCACTCTTTTCTTAACTGTTTTATTAGGACACCTATTTTTTTATGCCAACTTAAAATACCTAGGGGTACCAGAGGTGTCAAGCTTTAGCTAGTATTTGCCAGGGAGAATCATCGAATCCATTGGAGGAGGTTGAAAATTGTGCCCCTGTGTGGAGAGGCTAGCTTGTAATTAACCAAAAGGCCTCTCTAGCGCTATAGTTCAACGTCTAGCTTAAAATTTGGAAGAGTGAGCGGAGTTTCCAGTGAGGGCGTTTAGGGGGAAATCGTGAAAATCTGTTTTCGCCTGTTTCTGTCATTCATAACTCATTTTCGGATGGACGGATTTCGACAAATTTTTTATTTGATAGCAAAAGTGACGAGGATGTGCCCTTTAGTTGAAGTTGAACAACTGCGACCTCATCTTAGATATTAAAATAGCAAAAACATGTTTTTTGAGGGTTCATTGCTAACTTTTGCCATATTGGTACTAGTGATTCGCAGCCCATATCTCGCGACACAGAATTCTCGTCGAAAATTTAAAACCATCAGAATCGGATCATCGAGATCAAAACTTCATTGGCCACGACTTTTTTGTGGGAGCACTTCCTGGGCCGTTGTGGGTCCGAATATGGTTCGTCAACTCTTTGCCAGAAATAGCAATTTTTTCAACTTTCGGCATGTTATTGCGTGTTTTTAAGTCTAACCTTTAAGTCTAACCAGGATTGCGGAACACGATGAGCATGGCTTGTTGATTGTTTGATAATGATGATCCGCAACCGGCATTTCGTCCCCAATCTCCAGGGGACCGACGGTGGACTGAAACACAATAAAGCGAGGCAGCGACGCGAGTGTCAGAGTTTTTTTATTTTACAATGAGATCCTATTATGTTATGAAGTACTCTGGATACGATGGTTTTGCTATCCAGAGTCTAACTTGACTATATTATCCCTTTTATAGTGTTTCAAGGGTTTTACGGTCGACGAACACGATTTTGGAAATGTCCATTTTCGTTTGTTTCGTTATGTATTATCTGTAAGGTAGCAAGAACGGTCTATATATCGGGCTGAATACAATGGTTTAGTTATCGAATGTCCACGGTGCATATTTCATGGGCTTTTCAATAGATTTAGAGTCAATGAACCTTATTTCCAGAATATAGTCTGTCTTCAGTTGTTTGGTTATGTGTTGCGTACAGGTCACCAAGAATTGTCTATACCTATATAGGTTTTCCGGTAGGCTGAATACGATCATTTGGTTATCTAGAGTGAAGCACGGGTACCGTATGTCTTTTCAGAGGATTTCATTGGGTTTAGGGTCATTTACATTTGCAGAAAATAGTTGGTCATTAGTAGTTTGGTACATGACAATCAAAAATAGTCTGTATAAAGGCTTTGATTATGTAATAATTTGCTTATCTAAAGTCCAGAATGTATATTTCATGCTTTTCATGTTTTCTATGGGCTTGGGGTCAATTAACCCGATTTCCAGAATACTGACCTGTCCACAGTGGGAGTGGGGTGAGCGGGACCCCACTTTCGAAATCGTCCATGTCCGTCCCTCCCATTTTCGCCACTCGGCTGAAACCCCATGTTCAACTTAATCCCAAATTTTTGTCTTAAAATGTATGTTTTTCTATGCAAACTGTTTTTTAAACATTAATTACGACTATATACTAATGCTAAAACGTCGTTTTATACCTTGAAAATAAATAAGTACATGTCAGCAAAACTACTTAAACAAATTTTACGCCCACTTTGAAATTTTCCCCGAGAATGAACATGCCTCCCAAAGTTACCCCGACGTTTCGGAGTGCTGTGGACAGGCTAGGAATATATAGTTTGTCTTCAGTTGTCTGGTTACCTTTTGCATACAGATCAACAATAATAATTGTCTATATATAGGTTTTCCGGTAGGCTGAATATATATGATGATATGGTTACACATAGACTAATACAAATACTTGATGCGTTGTCACTTGTTTTTGGTGAGTTTAGGGTCGAACGTGTTTTAGGATTTTCAATGGGTTTCAGGAAGCTTTAGGATGATGGTACATTCGTCAAGCATAGTCTGTTAGAGGTGATTCAACGAATTGATAAACTAAAAATGACCCCACGCTCGCTCCGTTCCACCCTCGCTTGCGAGTTACCAGTATCATATTATCATAGATTTTCGCACGTGGCCGTTGTATAACGTTTAATTTTGCAGCTTTCTCGCCGTAATAACGCGTGGGGATTTCATGTGATGAACTAATTAATTTTTCATTGAGCAGAGCGAAGCGAAGTTTTTTTGTTTTCGTCAGAGGGGCAAAATCTGGACCGTTTGTCCGTCCATCGAAATCCTCAATAACTGTCACAATATTTATTCACAATATCAGCGGTCCATAGTCCAGGTCAAAGTGTACTATTGCTATACCAAACCAAGGACGTCCTATAATTCTCACCGATGATTTACTGCATTGTTATATCAGTCCTGGGTTAAATTTTTTACTTTGGAACGGAACATGTATATATACCAGGGAATTTCAGGAATAGAAATTCAGTCGGAGCTGTAACGGGCACTGCAAACTTTACACGGAACCAGAACCTAGCTCAATAATCCTCAAGCTAATGTACAGCAAAATAAATGAAGGAACGTACGTATAAAAACCCGTCGGAACAAATATCCCCACGTAAGCTGAATTTACACGCCACGAATTGGACACAAAATAGATGACTTCGCTCCGTTTGGCATCGCCGCGAGTTACAACATATATATACGGTTATTATACGTCACTTCGTAAAAATGCCAGTTTTTCTCGTTTGGAGACGAATTTTCTCAGGTTTATGCGTTCTCAAATGATGTATATAAATACCTTAGCTGACACAAACTGTAATGATACTTCGCAAATACGGCAATAAGATAACACAGTTACTTACAAACAGTGCCAGGCTCCGTTTTAGGGGTAGTTCCTAACTTTATTACAGATCCTGATTTACAAAGCCGCTAACTCACTATGTGGTTCTGACAAAATATTATGCTAGACAAGTTTGCAGCGATCTAAACTGCTTACTTGTTCAAGTTGTTAAGCTGTTTTAAGCAATCCATATTCGGCTAGGTTGAACAGGTTATATTACAATATAACAGGATATAGTCCATATCTCAATGCCACAAGCACCCACTTGCTTGGGAGGCTAGCCGTATTCGAGACATATTTCGGGAACCGAGGCTCAGAGGGAGGTAAAGGAGTAAAAGGGTGGCTTTACGCAGCTGATGTTCGTTAACGTAAAACTCCAACAGAGTGAAGATGAAAAATATTACATCATTTATCAGGAAATGTGTCATACCTGTTTTTACGTGGCAATTTGTTGATGTAAAATGATGAATGAATAATGAATCATTGTTATTTGTATCCCGCCTTTCAACTAAGGGTTATGCAAGGCGGTGCTCGAAGCATGTTGTTGGTTACGCGAAGTTGCTTTGTTGTGGTTTGGCTGGCTGGCTCATTGTTTTTGCTAATTTGATGGCAGACGGAAGTACGCGTCATGTAATCGCACTTTTCGGCATAATTTGCAATAGTTAGTTTTGCTATCTATAGGGAGTGTAGTCGCGAACTGATAAATTAGGTGGTTGGTGCTGTTGGTTGTTCGGACTCCTCCGCGACTATTGGAGGTCATTGAGGACCTGGAAACATGTTCTTATTGCCCAATGCTGAGGTGGCCGATTGCGTTCTGCTGCCGGTATCTCGTCGTTGACGCCAGGGACATTGTTGATGCTGGCTGAGGTGATGTACCGGCGAACCAAATTGTACTTTGCTATTGTTGGATGTTGTTGAAGATTTGAAGGCTTGACGTTATTGCCCAATGTTGTTGCAGAGGACGTTGCTGATGTTCTGCCATTGCCTCGTTGAAGCCTGGTATATACATTGTTGTTTCGGGCTGCGCTAAGGTATCGATGAACCAGTCTTTTCTGGCGTTCGTTAACCGACTGGAGCGCATGATTTGGTTAAGCCAGACATTTGGCGTGTAGATTGGCAGACGAAGGGCCATTCTTACGGCATTGTTCTGGACGTTTTGCATCCTAGTGTGGTGGTGGCATGTGGCCATTCCGCTGAAGGCAACCGATCTGTAGTCGAGCACTGGCTTGCTCGACGAACTGCTGGTAGGAGTATAGCAGGACTTCGGGCTTCGAACCCCAATGGGTTTCTGCCAATGTCTTTAGTACATTGAGGCGGCGTAGTGCCTTTTTTGCACTTGTTCCGTGTGTTGTCGAAATGTCACAGCGAGGTCGACTGTGGCGCCAAAAAAGTTTGCAGTAATTCTAAGGGCGTTCCGCATAGATTGATGCGGAGAGATATAGAGCTATATCGTCTACGAACTGGGTCGTTTTAACTATGTCGTTGTTAGCAGTCGGCAGGGTCGTTTGTAAACAGCAGCTATAGCAGTTGGCTTATAGCGCCACCTTGTGGTCCACCCGCTAATGGAGTGAAGTTTTCTGACGCTGTCGAATTGACTTGTCGGTGGCATATTCTGTCTCGCAGGTAGCTTGATATGCACCGGATTTCGTTCGCCTTGATTTGCTGACTGAATTCATTGTACAGTTTGTACAGAAGTCCTTGGTGCCAGACGAAAGCAAAGACCTTTTTCATATCAGCAAAAAGAGCGAAGCAATCCTTTTTCTCGATTCGTGCTTTCACTGCATCGTTGGCAATCTGAACAGCTGGTCATTGATGGCGCGGTGACTACGGCATCTGCTTTGCGTTAGATTCAGGGCGTTATCGGTTTCCAGTCTGTTGCGTATTCGTTTCGCGACTATGCGCTCGAATAGTTTGCCGATAATAGGCAGCACTGTGATGGGTCGATAACATGATGTTAAGTGTGGATCCTTGCCTGGTTTGACAATCATTTTGATGGTTCCAATTTTCCAACGCTTTGGATGGTATCCTAGCACATTTGTGTAGCAGTGTGTGTCATAGTGTAGCACATTTGCATCAGCTGGTGCAGTTGGTTGTGGAAGGCAATTGGTGCTTTGCTTATTTGGATGATGCGGATGCTATCCTGGCCTGGAGCTTTGTTCTTGGTGCTGTTCATTGCGAATGTTAGTTCGTCTATATCTATAGTATATATATTTTGCTGTTCTTTATGACGCTAGCTGGATGAAGAGCCCCGTGTTCTGTGGTGTTGTATATACTATTTGTTCCTGGTGGTTGGTGTCGAACAGTTGCGACGTTTGTGTTCGGAAGTACGTTTCCAGGTGCTGCTTGAACTCTTCGGCTATTGATATATCGAGGCGGATCTTCGTACTATCACTGTTTTGTTTGTGTAAAAATAAGGCTTTATTGGTCTCTTCTCGTGCTTTATTGATGGCTTTGAGTTTCCGCCAAACGGCGGTGGAGTTTGTTCTGTGATGTATGTTGGCTGTGAAGCTTTTCCAGGCAGCCTCCTTTTCACGGTGGAGTTGTTCCTTTATGGTTCGATTGAGTCTCATGCGACGCTGACGAAGATCGGGGTTTCCCGTTCTTTGAAGTCTGCGCTTGATCCGTTTCCTTTGTGATATCAAATCACGGAAGTAGTTGCTGAGTTTGAGCTGCCGTTTGGGCGGAGCAATCGTTGGTATTGCAACGTTGGTTGCCTGCTTTATGAGTAGTTCTAACAGTTCTGCTCGGTTGTCGAGAATTTCGGGCTATTGGATTGATTCCGAAATGGTCATGGCGCTTTGCAAGTCTGATCGTGGTAGACTGTTTGTAATGGTTGCTTGGAAGAGTATCCAATCCACCTTCTTGAAATTTGGGCATTTGTTGGATTTTGTGGTGCATCTGTCTTAACGCCTATATATCCTGAAGATAAACGCTTCGTGGTCCGTTGTGCCGATGGGGTTTGCGACGTCTATTATTGTTGGGTTACCAGCTACGGCGCTTGATGTAATGACGAGATCAATGACCGAAGAGCTTAGGTTGTTGTACCTTATTGGAGTGTATCGATCGTTAATCATGACCAGATCATTGCTGTTGCCGATGTACTCTGCCAGCTTTGTGCCTCGATTGTTTGGACGGATGCATTGAGCGTCCCAACTGTAGTGCTTGGCATTTAGGTCTCCTGCGATGACTACGTCGTCGTAGCTGGCCAGGCAGTGTTCGATCGTATTATAGTCCACTTCTTCGTTATTGCTTGGCGTTTGATACGTGCAGAGGATGCATAGCTTCCTGTTTTGAGATGTGATGGTGCAGACTATAGCTTCCATAGAGCTGGTTGAATTTGGCAGTGTGACTTCGATTGGTCATAGTTACTTCTTGATGAGTATAGCAACGCCGCCTCTGTTTCCATTTTGGTCTTTGCGAAATACGGCGTAGCCCTTTTTCGGTGAATTGTACTAAGATCTGAGCATTGGATCGGAGAGACAATATGTTGGACAAAGCCAAAACCACACTAGCCATTTTTATTGTTTGTGCTTGGCTGTTGGTTACGAACTGCGTTGACGACGTGGTCTCGGATGGCATCCATGAGCGTTACGTCGCTTCTGATTGCATACGCTTGAAGCAAGGAGTCTGTAGTAATCTATGTGCGGATGTGGTATCGGGCTGCTTGTACAGTGATATCTGCGATTTCTTGAGCCACCATGGAACCATTTTCGTATAGGCCGGCAACAGCTTTACTGACTACATCGTGTCTGAATCGAATTATCTGCCGTGCCATTGTGTCGTACGAAGCTTCGTTACTTTGCTTGACTCCTGCGACTATGGCGTATGAGTTCTTCGTTTTGTTCAATTGTGTCTGCTTCGAGGTCTGCATTGGAGGTTTGCTCTTGACTTGTTCAATTAGCTCCGACTCTTTGGCTTTGAAGATTGGGCATTGCTTGGAGAAGCTTGGTTTCCAGAGCAGTTGATACATTTTGGTTTGTTTGTGCATCGAGTTCTGCAATCAGTTGTCGTGCAGTTGCTTTTTGCGCTGTTGACGCACTGAGCATCGTGTTCGCAGTTGGCTGCAATATGTCCAAACTGCTGGCATTTGTAGCATCGAGTTGGTATTAGGCCCAAATTGTTAGGCGGTTCACAACGAATATAGTTTTATCCGAGACGTATTCCGCTGGGAAGGATTCGTTGGACCTCCTGTGCGTTAGTAAGTTGCAATTCAAGCAATGGCAATGTTAGTGTCAGTTCGTTTTCGAAAGCGTCGTATTTTGACGACTCTCGTTATACCTTGTGATTTGATTTCTCGGCTGATCTCGTGATCTGCAACGTCGGTGTCGATTCCGCGGGCGATTACGGGATATATCTTCGGAGATGGCGGTCGGTATCCGTCGGGGCACACAATTTCAATGTGCTCAGCTATATGATCGGGGAGCTTGCTGATTATGGAGACAAGGTCTCCCGCATCTATTGCTCTCGCCAGCTGTAGTTTGAATCTACCTTCGCCGATGCTGCTGATATATCGCACTTGGAGCTGAGGCAGGTGGGCTTTCAATTCGTTTCCTACTGATACTGGATTCCATTTGATTAGGCCGTGTCCTGTTTGCAGCTGTTTTGTCTTTATCGATATTTGCAAGCTGTCACGTACTTTTGGGTGGGATGTATTTTGACACTTTTGTGGCTGTTTCTTGCAATTGATTGCTTGTCGGTGATGGTTGTTTGCGCCGCTCTCGAGATGATGTAATCTGCCATTCGGGATCGTTCTGGTCGTCCGTTATTTCGATGCTTTGATCTATGTTCTTGTTCCGGTCTCCGCGCATAGGGGTTGATCTGTCCTGTGCCGTTTGACTTTCAATGTCGTTCCTGTTTCCCCTGACAGATACGGTTTGTGAGTTTTCCATAGTCGAGTACTCGCGTTCGAGGGAGTTCCGGGTCTTTTTCCGGAGAAGTGAGAATCGGTTGTTCGGTGTATCCGTGGTCGAAAATCTGTGTCTGGTGATGAGCCGTCCCGAAGGATGCTTTGTCTTTTTTCCAGCGGCTTCTTCTTTAGACTTCCTAAGTAGACCAATGCAATGGCAAATGATCGTGACATCGAGAATAGTGTATATATGAATGATTAACGTAAAAGTCCTACAGAGTGAAGATGAAAAATATTACATCATTTATTAGGAAATGTGTCATACCTGTTTTTACGTGGCAATTTGTTGATGTAAAATAGTTTTGCCTGGTTTTTAAACGAAATTAGTAACTGGATTTGGAATTATTCACTTAGTTTTATATTCTAAACTGTCGCCAACGAAACGTTTAATAATATCGTCTGGAACTGTAGTTGACGATCGGATTGCTTTTTGTAGTGTGTGTAACTGTGCAAACACGTCGCGCACGACTTACTTTCGGATACTTTCGGATCGATTGCGGCACTTGAACCAGCCATTATGAACATCGTTGAATCAACGAGGGCCGCAGTCGATAGGGGTACCGGGGTCTACCCCGGTTCGCAAGGCAATATTGGTGGATAACTGAAAAAGCAAACCACGGCAGAAGCACCCTTAGAGCTCAGGCAAGGCTCCTGAGACATGGAGGCGGCACTTGAATGCAGGGAGGGAAGGGGCAAGCACAACCCATTCGGGAAGGGCATTCCAGTGTTCTACAACCCGGTAGCAGAAGAAGTGGCGAGCGAAGTCATGACGCGGATAATATTTAGGCACTAGCTTCATACGATGCCCTCGTGTCCGCTCCTCCCGACGGAAGTCAAAGAACAGATGCCAGTCAATGTCAAACAGGTTGTTTAAAAGTTTATAAACGATTATTAAATCTTGACGTAATCTTGAACTTTGACTTAAAATGAAACGTCATATATTTTTCTTACAGGCAAATTTGGTGAACGCTTTAAGCGGTTGATGTGGCATGGCGGCGAGCATCGAAAATACGGTAAGACCCTAGCATAAACTGTTCTGTTGTGTGACCATTTCTAACATTCTATGTTATATATAAAACATTCTATGTTATATATAAAACATTCTATGTTATATATATATATAATTAAATCAAGGTATTGGCCTATCCATTCGCTGAAGATTGATTCAGCAGGGATGAAGTGGTAGTCTCAGCTTCGGAACCAGGGGACGCCGTAATTTTTAAAGGGGTTTAATATTTTGGAGGAACCCCTGAAACTGGCCTCGAAATCTAAAGATTGTCGACATTTAGTATTTTGCAACAACAGTTACTGCCAAAATAGGTATAAACTAGGTTACCTTACAATCGCTTCCGTGACCTCTCTGATTGAGCTTCGGGCTGATCCCGACCTGGCTCGCCACGACCACGGCATGCCACCTCCCGACGCCGATGTTTTTCAGTTGTGACCCCTGGGACCGAGATATTTGGGCTTCGACAGATATGAATTTTGCATTTTCCCTTAAAATTTCGAAAAACAAATTTTAGCTAAAACACACTTATTCCGACTTCAGTCTTTATTTACGTGTAAATTATTTTTTGAAAAATAATTGAGCTTCCAATGTTACGATTTCTGGAAAATATATATAGGTTGTAACATGATTGACCCCGACTTGCGTGCTACCCGGGTTCAAAGTGACGCGGGGTTTTGGAGGAGCTTCGGAACCTCCATTTTAGGCATTTTTTACACAAAACGCTACTTTTCAGCTGTTGGTTGAACTAAAAGTACAGACTAAAAAGTTGTCTTTTAGTGCATTTCTGTACTATCAATTACGAGATAAAACTTCAGTTTGTAGTGAGATTTTTCTTAGGTTACTTTACCCTAAGAGCTGGTGCTACCATACTTTCGTTTGTCTGTACATTTTTGTAACGTATAATAATGTACACATAAATATCTAGTATGTGCCAATCATGGCTGGCTTTTTGGATTCCCCGTTTCTGAATACATGTCGGCTGGCTTGTCCTTGCACTAAAATTTGGACTACCCTGGTTCAATGCCACCCCCCGCAATACTTATACGACAGCGGTGTTTTCTGCAATTCCAGTTCGAAAGTATTATTTGATACATTATGTGACATTTTTGTTTTAATTTGTGTAAAACTCATCGATGCAGCAATATTTGTCCTGAAGTAATTTCGTTACCGTTCTGGTGCTTTACGGCCAGACACGGAATGTGACTAGCAATTTCGAGACCATTACTTGAGTATATATATATTTTAAAATTCGTGATGCCAAAAGATGAATTGCTCTGCGAAATATGACCAATAATACTCTTACAACGGCTGCCGACATATTGCCGGTGACGTTTTTTAGTATCAGGAGCCATCTAAAAAACCATTATGACTCTACTCTATGGCGAAAAAATAGTGACGGTAGAGCATCATATAGAGCGTAAATTGCTCTTCAAGATAAGACTAAAAATGTCAATGTAGCTTGAGCGTTTGCGACGATGATGCTCTTTTGTATATTTTGGATGTGTGTACTTTCCAAATTTGGAGTGGGGATGACATTTTTCGGTCCCCCTGGTTAGGTTGGTAGCAGGTGCCCCTGGCAAAATTTTAGGCCCCCCAATTTACCACATCTTAACAAGTTTTTTGTTTCCAATCGGTCGAAAGTACATAAAATTCTATCGAAATTTGTACTAAAATTCTTTCCTGAAGCCAAAAATTTTGCAATTTTTTTCAAAATATGTTTCAAAATCTCTCTCTCCGCCAAAAGCGTTAACTTTTCCCTAAGCAAAATGCCCTCTGGCAAAATCTGGCGCCCCCGGTTTGGAATCAGCCCCCACCGGTTCATTCTCCTGGCAAAATTTTCAGCGAATAGAAAGCCCAGTCATTTGCCAGGTGAATAAAGGTGAATAGGTGAATATTTACCATTAAAACTCATTTTGATACAAATACTGGACCCTAAAAGAATTCTGAAGTAAAAGATATACATATAGTCTTATAGAGCTCTTTTTTGTTTACAAAATGAGCGTAGTTTGAATTAGATATCATTTCTTGAGATGCAACCGATAACATGTTTTTCGGACCCTTTGTTGAGACGAGCCGAGCCCGTTCGGTACAAGTTACTGGAAGGAATTGGAATGGAATCCGTTTTGAGTAAGTATACATTATAAGCTTTCGCATGAGCCATCGCAATTCGCCCAGCCAAAGTTGAGCTACCACAAAAAACAGAAATGGACGCCGTCGAAATTTCACAATCGTTTAATCTGAGCTATCCCTGGCAAAATTGAGCAACCTAGCAAACTGTTCTGTGAATGGGGAGGCAACAGAGGAACGGTGTTAGGGTTATGCCTGTTCTCGGTTCGTTTGGTTAGCTGCGGCCAATTCCGAAACGACGCCGGCCGTAGCATCAATAAATGTCATAAAGCCATAAATGCTTAATTTTCTGACCCTGCCGTCGAACATTATTTTCGATAAAGAAGTGTAATCTTCCTGGGCTCCCCAAATTGGCCTGGCATTTTCAAGTCCCCTTGGCAAAATTTCGGCCTCTACGCCTCTTGGCAAAAGTTTCTATTTAAAAACACCCCTAAATGACATTGAATTGGATCAAAATTTGTACTAAAATCCCGTCTTGATTTGTCAGAATTTGCGTCAAAATCGCTCTTCCTCTCCGTTAAAAGTGTTTTGGAAGTGTTTTTAAGCATTTTTCTCGTGGCAAAATGTCCCCTGGCCAAATTGGGCTTCCTCTGGTTGCGAGCCAAGAGGGCCCCTGGCAAAATTTTCAGCTAATAGAGAGCCAGATTTTCCGGCGGAGATACATGAAGAATGTTAAAAACCTGTCCCTCTTCGTTTGAAACAACCCCATGACAGTTGTGATTCATACGATGGATATTTTTAGGCTGCTTTTTTCACGACACCTATAACGAAGCACATCCAGTTGTGGTCGAAGCACTGCGTCGTCTTCCGGCGGAGGTACATGAAGAGTGTTAAAAACATGTCCAGTTGTGGTCGAGGCACTGCGTCGTCTTCCGGCGGAGGTACACGAAGAGTGTTAAAAACCTATCCCTCTTCGTTTGAGACAATCCAATGATAGTTGTGATTCATAACATGGATATTTTTAGGCTGCTTTCTTCACGACACCTATAACGAAGCACATCCAGTTGTGGTCGAAGCACTGCGTCGTCTTCCGGCGGAAGTACACGAAGAGCGTCAAAAACGCGTGTCACGTGCAATTTTACTGTCACTAAATAATGAACATTTACCCAAGGAGCAGTGGACAAAGTTTGAAGACGTAAGCAGCAATTTGAAGATTTGAGTAGTTTGTATATTCGAATTAGCATAATCTACGGTCCCATTAATTACGATCATAGAATTATACAGTTATTTTGGAGTAAAAATGCTGATGGTTAGATAATGATGAGTTGGAGATATGAATACTGGATGACTTGATCCAAAGATCCGGAACGATCGTTGTGCAATATTAAGAATCATTATATACGAAATACATCTAATTTATCGTTGGGGACATTAGCTAATAGCAAACATTAATTCGGCTAAAACTAGTTTCAACTCGCCTGAAGTAATGGTCAAAAAGGATTATTTACGTTATGATATGAAAATAGAAAGCTTCATTTTTAGCAACTCAGTTAGTGTACCGGGCAACCGGTGAACAATTATTGTTGTATTAGCTGCGCAGTGGACCATTTATACAAGTTTATACATGATAATGATTTTGTTTATACTTAACCGGTGTAGAACCAGAGCTTAATCTGGTTCAAGCTTAAATATATACAAATTTAGCTCTACTATCAGATTATCTGAATTTACAGTAGAATCAGAATTAAGTGCTCAAAAATCAAACGAAGTATCGTTCCATGTGGAAGCGACAATCGATCGTTTTCCAATTAAATTGACGAAGCTGGATCACGTTAAAATAGAAAATTATTTTGTTTTTATTTCAATAAATTTCGTTTAAAAGGAGATCGATCGATCGCGATGTCGGTCGATTTTTTGTGCATTTAGATTGTAACTGTAGGTTTACATATCTGGGAGCCCCTTCTACGGTGTAGGTATATATATTTAAATGTGCCATCTGAAGCTGAAATACATGGATATAAACGCCTTTTACCGCCTATAACATGATTTGTTATCACCCGCATTTATTTGCTCAAAAATGGTCACAATTGTAGCGTGAACAAGAAGCGTTTTGAGTGTAGTAACAGCTTTCGTTTGCATTATATTCATATTGTCTGGACCGCTGCCACTTCGAAACACACAAGCCGTCAATGTCAGTTTGAGTGTTGCGATTGCACGACAAAATAAGCTTTGAACAATTTGGCCCATATTGGCAGTGTATTTCCTTACAAACTTATTATATATTAAATTATTATTACATACTTGATAATAGCATATATATATTTGTCCGTAAGTGGCAAATGTTCATTATTTCCGTCCCTATTCTTTGTCCCGTCATGCCCGTTGATCAAATGACATTATTGTGACGACATTATTCCACAAACTTGTATGTAATGTGCTTGTTCATAAAAATTATATTTCAGTAATTTTATACAAATGTCTGGTGGTACAGACAATGCGTTAAAGACATTGTTTTTGACTAATTTGAGACTTTATCACCGAAATCCAAGATTATTATTTTCTGTAAAAAATTTCAAGAGTGAGCACTTCTCAGTCGACGCTGTTATACTGTTATAGTGTTTGCAATGTAGCAAACTAGGTCATACGAACGACTATTGCTAAATAACGCTGTTTATGCAAAGTTACAGACAGCCAGGAAAACAAATTTCAGCGAATAGCTGTTGAACATCTGTTATTTTTTCGCCGACAGATTTGTTTTAATGTCCGTAACTGTGTAATAATACTTGGCTTAGTATAATCGTTTTTGGTTCAAGTCATATTCGACATCTGTGTACAGTATAGAAATAGGTACACAAAACGAATGTAACAATGTTGGTTTAAAAAACGCTATGACGTTTTTGACAAATGAATATGTAACAGAACCATACTGGATCTTTACCAGGTGGCTTAATCCTGAACATAGCCTAATGGCAACATTTTATCGAATACCCTTAATTTTGGCCACAGTCTAATGGCCAACATTTAATAGACAGTCCAATAATCCTGGCCAAACTCTAATGGCTAACATTTACAAACACCCCAATAATCCTGGCGTCTCTTTTGGGCGCCCCCGGCAAACTCGAGATGCCCCCGGCAAAATCGAGATGCCACCGGAAGGCGCCCCCTGGCACTTTTTTTGGCTGCCCCCCGGCAAAAATTAAATTTCGGTCGCCCCCCCCCGCAAAATCACCACCCGGCAAGTTCAAAATTTTGGAAAAATGCCATTTTTCAACTAAAATTTCCCTGCGGGGTTATAGTGTGGACTGCAAAATATTCTAATTATGTTCTGCTTTTCACCATAATTGGATTTCAAATCTGTCCTGGAGGAGGCACGCGATAGAACATTGGTCGTTACGATTGAGATCATCGTTGATTAAGTATGATCGTCGACGAATGTCCTAAGCCTCCGCAAGTCGACGTTGAGGGCCGCATGACAAGTGTGCTGTGTTATGTCGCTTTGGATTTGTGTTAATTAGTACGTGCATTCTGTTTCGCTCCGTATTTGTCGACTGTAGTATGTCTAGTGATAGTGTTTATATGTATGACTGTGTGTGTAGATATGTGGATGTGTGTGGTTTGGTGTAGTGTCTACACCCGCCGCGACGGCCCAGGCGCAACCTCCTCAACTTGCGTCTCCGACT
Source organism: Trileptium ribeirensis (assembly GCA_030248225.1). Lineage (NCBI taxonomy): Eukaryota > Metazoa > Nematoda > Enoplea > Enoplida > Thoracostomopsidae > Trileptium > Trileptium ribeirensis. The sequence goes on from JASANE010028125.1 coordinate 17,964, forward strand.
CGCTGCCGCCTCCTTCACTGTCGCTAAAGCTGATATCGCCATCGTGTACTCCTTGAAAATCGTGGGCCCCAGCGTCAAGAATCAACTGCGGCATGGACGGCATTTCACCCTGCCCAATAACAGCACTGGGCCGCCTACGTTTATTATGCGGCGATGGAAATGAACTATTATATACTACTCATTTTTGGTGTGAAATATAAAACTATTACTAATTACTACACACTACTAATTACTGCACAGTATTTCTGAAATATCTGAAACAGAGAACAAATACAACGTTTATAGACCAGGCTGCCGGGCAAATTAAATGCTTGAAATCGACCTAAAAGCCATTTTAGCGTGAAACCACGAAAATTGCTATTTTTGGCTCCCCCGGCAGACCCCAGGACCTTGCCGGGGGGGCAGTCGGGTGGCACCCCCGTCACTTTTGGGTTCCCCGCGGCAAATGTCCCGGGGGGGCCCCCGGCAGAAGCCCCCCGCAAAATGTTGCGAATGGAGAGGCCAGCACTCTAATGGCCAACATTTACAAATACCCCAATAATCCTGGCCACACTCTAATGGCTAACATTTACAAATACCCCAATAATACTGGCCACAGTGTAATGGGCAACATTTACAAATACCACATTAATCCTGGCCATAGTGTAATGGCCAACATTTAATTGGTACCCCAATAATCCTGGCCATAGCGTAATGGTCAACATTTTCGAATTTAGTTGCTAATGTCTCCCAACGTAGAATAGCCAACGGAGATGGCCCAACTGGGTACGAAACCCACTATAACATCGAAATACGTACGTAAATGGGATTAGAACCAATCTATAACCTCTTTGCGCAAGTGAACATATAAGCAGATTTCTCCTGTACTTATGGACCGATCACACGACCTTGTTGTCACCCTATTTATAAACCGTATAGATAGCACAAATCATGAATCGTTACGTCTACTATCCTCGTTATGGATAGAGATTTTCGTCATATTTCGGCCCGCACCGCCGACAGTTTTGATGATAAAAAGGATATCGTTATTAACATTTCAGGGATGAAGAATCATCGAAATACTGTTACCGTATATATGTATATATATATATAGATTGATTGTAGTGCCATGAAGGTGCCCATTGATATACGTATCTTGCATCATATATATTATGTATTATCGTTATTACAACCATATTATTGTTGGCCATAAAGGCTTCATTGGCATACTTGAATCGCGTATATATATTACCGTTACCATCGTTTTGTTATAGCATTTTTGATGGCCATAAAGACACTTGTTACGTAATTAATTCGTATAACCATGCTCGTATCATATATCTGTACACCATTAGAATTACCGTTGATACTCATATGTATTCTAGATATACGTACACGATTTGGCAGCCTGATTCAAATAGTACTACCATATTCATACCATACATTCGTGTTGTTTAAGGCCGTAAAAGCGCCTATGTCTTGCTCGGATTTTATATCATTTTCACGATTACCATGATGTATTGTATCCTTGATTATGAACGTATACTTGTTGTACTATAGATGTACCGTTTTTTCTTGTGGTAATGGCCATAAAAGCGCCAACTCGTGTGTAATTCCATTGTAACTTTATGTCATTTGTATGATAATTGTTATACTTTATTATACCTTTGTAATTTATAAGTTTAGAGGCACCAATAGTCGAGGATAATTTGTCTTGTTTAGTACAATTTTAAGGAAAATTTAGGGACTTTTACGCTTGAGGACCTGTGCTTTGAGAGGTAGAGAATGCGAGTATGGCGAGCCCTTGCCATACTCGACTCGTACAAATTTAGGACGGTTCGACTCCCCGCCTGCCCCGATACGTAGGAATAGCACTACCCAGCGTGGTAGGACCGCAAAGTTTACTTCGATTTGTCATAAGAAAAGAGTGGCCGTGACGGATACCCGTCACGACCGTCCTCACGAATGAGGACCACAAAAAGTTTGGCTGTCCGCTCTGCAGCGAACAGCAAACGGGTAGTTATTCTGAAAATTTTAGTAAGAAGTGAGAAATATCATTTACCAGTGTTCAATATTCACAGCTACACGGGTAAATTGCAGTCACCGGAATTCTCTCAACTACCAGCGTTCATTTGCGCTGGCAAAGATAACGGATGAAAGTATGAAGATTTGGTATCAAAAATATCGGCTCCGGCCCATAACTCCGGAACCATTGAGAAATCGCAAATTTATTACTCAACCTTTCTGGTAGGAAATTTTACGGTCTTTTTAATGAGACCGGTTTCGTGGAAATCCGACCCGGATACACTGGCTTATGGGTAAATAAGTATATATGTAAGCAAATAGAACACAATTAATTAAATAACTCTACGAATAATTAACACAATTATACGTATAGGGTATCACTATACTCCTTGAAACCCAGGCTGTCCCGTTGTGCCCAGTTCTAGGTACCCCTCCCCATGGAAATCGCAGAAACAACGCCCCGACAGGCATGTAACCCCTTGTTGGATTCCCCTTATCAAAACTAACCCGAATATATACAGGACACACCAGAGAAATTTATCCCGAAACCCGGGAGCCGTTTAAAACACCCTAATTCTTTGTAAAATTTGTCATGGGCTTCCCACGAGAGCCCACCCGTACCTTTCTCGTCCGAATGCGGACCTGTTACATATTAAAATGCACTGACGGACACACTGAGTCCGAATCTAAATTTTATTTGGCAGTCTGGCCACGTCTGAGGGGATGGGACCCTCTCTTTTCTCCTGTTGCCCTTGTTTGTTTACTTAAGCCGTCTCTTCATACTAACCCCATTCCCGAAACTGTAAGTTAACATTAAATTTATAGGTAGGCTAAGTAAAATAAGGAATTTATATACAAGCTGGCCCACTGTTGAGGCTTCTTGATTAATTTAGTAGTCAGCGTTCGAGCAAACAAGGTCGCAAGTACGCAGCTTCATTTGATATTAATGTAAACGTTTTTATATAAATTTGCAAGTTTTGAAATATAGAACTAATGCAAAGCTTAAAGTTTGGTATTAAAGTTGACCTTATGGGACATTTACGTTAATTTGTGTGCACTGTGACTAAGTTTTGTCCTATAGTCGCCAGCGACTATGCCCATGTCCGCGTACAGTCATAGCTAACTATATGGACATACGTAACAGGTCCTCCAACACTCTGATTTTGTAACAGAGTCAGCGCGGACATTGAGAGATGTCCCATGTAGCCTGAGCTGACTATTCAAGATTGAATTATAAAAATTCTGTGAAGCCTTAAATAGTTCTCAAGTGAAGAACAATATTCTACACTGTCGGTTAAATAATTATTAAGTAAATTTACAGTTTAGTTATCAACATTTATGCTGTCTGTAGTTTCATTAAGAATCATATTCGTATTCGTCAATCAATGCAGTTATTACAAGGTAACATATTTCTATGAATATACTTTTATGACTTGTGGCTGTCGTTTTGTATACCCTTGTGATTATCCGTTATCTTACGACCCGCCTTTGTGACGTCATGGTGTTTGATAATTTGGCTCAGACAGAAGTTGAGCTATATAGAATCTAAATGGATAGAAAAGTGTTGGTGTCCAGCGCTGATAAGTCTCCAGCGATTCCGAACTAAAATTCGGGCCACATGCATTGTCTGCCCCACCCCGCGGTATGGACGCTCCAACCCCGTCAGAACCATGTACCTACTCCACGGTCGACGGACCCTGGACACCTATGAGTTACGGGCTTAGGCAACAATGTAATAGTATCCAGAGATTCAAAACAATATTTATGCATCAATACTTTCGGCTTCGATGTATGTTTATCCATAGAGAAAAATGATACCGGCTAAGGTCGCAAACCAAGTTTTGAAGTTTTTGGCCTATTATATAGAAATTTTACATCAAGTGTTAGTCATTTAACTTGAATCCTCTGTAATAATAATCGGAAAAGTTTTCTCGTCAACATGGTAAAATTGTGTCACCTTTTACGTGTAAGTAGAGTTCAACTAATTTTGTATGTAGCACATATAATATGTCACCGGATATTAAATCGAGCGAGCTAAAAGCAGAGGGTTTTGAATTAAAATTCATCATTAAATCAGCATCGCAGACAAGCAGTCATTATATTTTTGGCTGTAGCCGGACACGGACCGAAATTTTTTTAATTAACACCCAGACCCGGAATTTTCGGAAATTACAAGAACTCGGAATATTTCGTTAGAAATAGCCGGATCCGGGTGCAACTCTAATATGAAGGATACATAACGCCTGAATAAATCAAAAAGAAAACGTTATTAATCATTTCGAGCTAAAAACCAACGTAGAAACGCCGAAAAACTAAAAACGATTCAATGTTCGTTCAATCTTTGGCAGGTTAGCAACCCAAAGGCAGTACCGTTTTCTACCAAGGAGATGTCCGTCACATTCTGCTGTGCTCTACAAACCTTAACTGCTGTTCTGCAACTGATGGACTAACCAAGGTGAACAACGCTGTATCCAAGAACAGCAAAATAGTAATGAAATAGGCGTACTTTTTTCGACATACTTTAATTTAAACTTGTTCACCGTACCTAACTACGTACGAGCAATCGTCTTAGGGAGCGGCTTGATGATTCCGACGGGGGTAGGTGTTTATGATCATGTCTTTTCTCACTGTAACTGAGGGCGGTGGAAACTTGACATAAGTACGATAGTAAAAAATATAATGTTTAATTGTGAACCCAGGCTAGGTTTATTATTGGGCTCAAATTTAGGTTTAACATTAAGGAGGGAAAACGTTATACGATACTTCGAGGACGGGGCTAGACGCGATATACTGAGGAGGGGGAATTCGACAAAATTCGTTTAATATTCTTACTCATAATTTTCTTCAATTTTACAAAAATTTTCAATTTAGCACACGCCTGGGGCGTTCTGGGCAAGGTTGCGACCAGTTCACGGGGGATATGGTTTTAGAAGCGCGGCCGACCCTTTGGATCTAACGGCCCTTAGCGCACATGTGCAATTCTACGTTACAGACATCATATCGACTATTATATATGTCCATTAGTTGATAAGACAGTCTCTTTTAGACGAAGTACAGTAAGAAGTTTATAGCTACTAAATGCTATTTGTTCAAATTCAAAGTTTAGAATTTTTTATATTGTGAACGTTGCTTTTTTCTACTATTAAAATCGGACCGTGGGAACAAAAGAAATATAAACGAAATTAATTTTCAGTCGTGTACAAAGGCATTGACCTTGTTTGAACGATGGCACTAGCTAATAAAAATATATATTGTAATAACAAACAGTAGTCTGTATGAATGCGACGCGTCAACTGAATTTACACCTGAAACACACGTGCAATCGGTAACATGGTGAATATTTGGCAGCTGGGAAACCAAGTATAAGGACTACATTTAGCTCTAGGCCATAGGTGTCAATAGGTCGACGCCCTCGAGCCATATTTACCCCCAATGCAAGGCTCGTACCCTCTCTACCGGCCAGCCTCCGGCCGCTCGCCGAAGATATGCGGAAAATGTTAGCAAAGCAGGGGTAAAATTGGTTCCTCAGGATGTTCCCGTAATCCTCTGAGGACCCTTTTTCCCTTTTTTCTTAAATATCAATTTTCAAGGCAGAATATTTAAACGGCTAATAAATTGAAGCGATTGGCAGCGGAACCTGGAGTTTAAGACGAACTTTAATTTTTAGGTTTGACTCGGCTCGTTAGATTCTCGGCCAGAATTTATAATTGCTGTAATAATTGGTGTAATATCTATCAATTATTAACTGACCAATCATTTCATTGCGAAAGTCACCAGTTAATTATTGCAATTATTTATATCCAGCATATATGTGTTTAAAAACACCGATTATCAGTTATCAAACATTAAAACGACCATAAGCAACCATAAAGCGTATAATTGTGTTTTTATGTAATGCTGGTATCAGTCGGTCGGCGGAGGTCGTCATGGCGGCACAACTGTTCGAAATTTGTGGTACTTAAAATGTTTTCTCCATTTTAGCCAATTTTTGCAAATTTGCCCCGATTGGTGCTCATTTTATTCTATTTTTGCAAAAATTTTCTGGCCGCTGGTAGGCAGGGCGGGGTCGGGCTACCACCCTCGGGGATCGGGCATTGCCCGAGCTGGATAGTCCAAACAGCACAAATTATAGCGGGGGGCCTGAGCCGGGGGCCGCCCGGCATGGGGTGCCGGATCTTGCCGGGAGGCCAATTGTTTTGCCAGATTTTGTCGCGTTTAGACGTTTATTTTTCTCTCCAGGGGGCTTTGAGCCCGGAGATACCCGAATTTTTGCCGGGGGAGTACCTCCGTTTTGCCTGGGGCAGCCGAAAATGTCGGGGCCCCCCACCTTGAAATAGCCAGCCGAGGGCGGTCTAAGACAGTGTGATCACCTTCCTATCCTTTATAACCACTAAAGCGTTCTCTTTTCGGATTTTAGAAGTTGCAAGATACATGCCACTGCGACCACGACTCAGACTCTCCATCATTTAAAAACATTACCATAATGTATGATAACGTAGATGTCTAAATACATGAGAAAGGTGCGATTAATTTCTCCCTGAATAGATGCAATGACAGCAATAGAAGCGGAAAAGAACCTAATGTTTTTACTTTATCTCGGCTCGACTCGCTTCGTCCAGGGTCAGCTCGGCCTAAGTAACCCTGAGGGGCGTTAGTTTGCAGCGTAATAAAAAGAGAATAGCTTAGAGCCGGGATTCGAGGAGCGGCAGCTCCCCGACTTAGGTCATGTGTAGTATAAGGACCTTAGCTTAGGCTAAGCTTAGGCTTATATCGAAAACGGCATGGCCTGGACTTTATTTACACCCCTCAGGGTTACTTTGGCTCAAACGCGTTCGGTTCTTTATGCGGCACTTTAACGTTTGGCACTCTTGGGCAACGTGAAATTACAACATTGTGATACTACATAGCATAATAAAAGACTGTTGTTCGTCTGAAAACCATAAAATTTTCTAGAATATAAAAAAACGTCTGCAATACAAGACAAAAAACGTCAGCCGAGACCGTAAGATGTGTCACGCTCACTCACGGCTGACTATTCGGACCGAATGCATTGCTAGCTAAGTCGTTATGGACAACTCGAATAGTCAGCCAAGACTATTATTTTGTCCTATGAGTGTTTGTTAGCTGACGGACAAAGCAAAGTCATGCTGAACACAAGTTAACGTAAATGAGTC
>JASANE010028126.1:0-11295 GCA_030248225.1 Trileptium ribeirensis
CTTTCGCTAAGTTACATTCAAATACACTTTAATCCAATTAGTCTCAAACCCAATTCGAATTTCGGAGCAAAATACCACACAACATTTTGCAATCTATTTTGTTCAAAGACTTATTACGGACTTTGAGAACACATTATTGCGAGCAACTAGTCGCAGCGCCCGCTTGGGCACATATTCGTTACTGGCTTCATTCGTGGGACAAAAGAACCACTTTTCCCATGTCATGCGGTACCAATACAAGTACGGCTGTCACCAGCAGCTGAAAAGTGTGGGCAAATACTGGGCTCCGCGGACTGGCCAAGAACCCGACGCCGAGAAAAGCGGAATTATTGATGATATACCTAGGTGGCCCATATGGGATCACTATTATGGTCACCCACCAACTATCTCACTGCACATCAATAAATATTATCATAACCCGACCCCCATATTTGATGCCAGCTCGGCCCGCTGCTTACTAAAAATATAATTTCCTTTGTTCTGCTACATCTTCAATTGAAATAGCTAGCAATTTGCATAGACAAAATGCATTGCTAAGAAAACAAATCCATTTACTTAGTGTTGTCAACATTTAATCGGCTGATTGAAGCTGCCGTCCATCCGCTTAAACTATTATAGGCCAACACCACAGCTAATAACGGGATATCTTGGTGACCGAAACTGAAGTCTCGCAGACAGAAACATTTCCAGCAGCTAAAGCATCGACAATCAGGCCGCAGCAGTATCTGGTTCAAAAATGAGGGAGCGCTATGGGAAATTGGTGAGGCAGCCAAAAGTGAAGAACAAGTCCCCTGTCCACCTGTTGTAGTACCCCTGTGGACAGTTGACAGATTACAAAGCTATGCGGATGCTCAGACTTGCCAGTCAAACGGCATCCCAAATATAGCAACGGCATAGCTAAGGGGCACCGAGTAGCCATACAACCACTCGTGCCCGCCCGTGACCGATGACAGAAATGCCAAGCACATATTGATGTGCACCAGGTGAGGTAAGGCTGCGCATAGCAAATATTGTTACCCCCCCGCGGAAGGTTCTGGATATCACTTGAGTTACAGCTACACTAAGCGGCCAGTCAAACGCACTGATTACGAGACAAATGTGTATCGCGCCTCTCGGAAATATTTAATATTAGACGATTTATCAATTGAAGCTAAAAAGAGAAACCACCATTAGTCGGTAACACTAATTCCTACAATAAAATCAACAAAGAAGCTTTTGGTTTCTAAAAATTAGGTTCCTGTCGATCCAAAATATCCCGTGGGTTCCTGTATACCAGTGTGTAGCCTTGGAATTCACCTTAAAGAGACCTGGGAACAGTGGAGGAGATACATTCTTCGTTCTGCGGCCCCCCCTCCCCCAAAGCAGAATTTCCAATTTTGGCCAGATTTTCCCTAACTTTAATCACTTTGCTCAAATATTTCAGCGACTCTTCGCTGCGCGGGATGTGGTGGAATAAACATGGCTTGAGAATGGGGGTCAGAACCCTAGGAGGTAACCACCTTGTCCGTCATGGCCCCTACAAACCAAATGTATTTTGTTTTGTCTTGCCCCACTAAGACTTGTTTTATTTTGGCTTGCCTCCATATCTTAGCATGACCCCTTGTAGTTTTGTCTTACCATAGCTTGGCAAACCGTTCCCAGGTGCCTATCACGTAATAGCAGATGAGTTTGGGTCATCTTATCAAATAGAACATACATGCTCATGCACTGAGGTACCGAGGATGCTACGGGGCAGCTCAAGGTGCGAGGTGCCAGTGGGCATCGGGGGCCTCCGGTGTGGAGGTTTTCGGCCTCCCAGAGTGGTCAGCCAGTTCGGTCGGCACGCATGCGGCTGCGCCATATGGGTTCGGCTGGTGCTGGCTCGCCAGGGGGGTGGTTGCCCAACCTGTCTGGGGGGTCCGAGCTTCAGGAGGTAAACCACTACTGCTCTCTCTGAGGATGTATGTAAATGGAAATAGAGTCAGACGACAGCAGTAACTGGTCATAAACTGTGTGTTTGAATTGTGTGTCTGAGAAAGTTATCTGCATTATTATCGGCCAAAGTCCGCCCTGTCCTGACGTCATATCAACAAAACAAGGTAACTTTTGAGATCGTGAAGTGAAAATGGGCTGAGCAGATCGATGCAGTTTGAACACGCTTGGTGTAAGCAGTGACAATGTCAAAAGCGGACGTTATGTCCAGACAGTCAATGTGGCTTGTTCATAAAGCATTCGGACGTTTTTGCCCATCAACTTGTTGGCAAGCAGGCTTCGATGAAGGAGGGGTAGCAGCTGGCATTTGGCACCCTTCTGCGTGCATACCTTTAAATATAGTACAAGGCTGATTCTGCTTACATAGATTACAATAATGGCAGTCATCACCTGCTTCAGACACAACTCTAGAACACGGGGAGATAAAACACAGCGAACCGGCCCGGTGAAAACTCTGAAATGGCACGAAGACAACTGAGTAGTACGAATGTGTGACTAACCACGCCGGCGTTATTCATGTCTCGTTCCTGACTCACTCGGCAGCTAAAGCTGGCCAAGATTGGCGTTATACGCTTTGATATTGTCGCTGCTGTCTCATATTTGTACGTGTTATGTGTTCGTGAGTGTACACTCAGGCCTTAGTTACTATGCTCATGTAACATAGAATAGAAACGGGGAAATAGAGGAATAATAATGGCATCCCGCTAAGGTAACTATTGTGGTTGCTATAATAATAGACCGAAGCCAAGACGAGAAGAACCTTTGCTGTCGGATAAAGAAAGAGTTGAACGACATCAATCAAAACCGTTTTGCTCATAAGGCAACGATTGCGAAGACTTCCCAGCGAAATTATTGTTTTACAGCCCGGGAGGGTCTGGTTGTTTTTGTACTATTTAAGGCAAATACGACGGCAATATATTGGCATTTATCTGTCTGCTTTGGGCAAAATGGTATGATGTTTTCCGATACTATTTCAAATCACCTTTGAGTTCGCTTTTATTCGGAACTGGCCTTGTCTATAGAAACTCTACTGCTTTGCACATGTATTTATAAATGCATTTAAATGCGAATATTTCAAGATTGTAGACGTGTTCTTGTTGTTCGCTTTTGCAAGGAGCTTTAAGGATATGAACAATAGCTCAGAGTGACTAAGGGTAGTGTGACTTTCACTAGAGCGTTCGGGGATCGATACATCGCAGCGACCAATAATTGTTCATCAATACTCGACTTGTAAACTAAGTCAGCAAGTAAAGGGTTAATTCCATGTCAGGATAGCATTACCTGTCTCCGCTCTGCACACCAAGTTCCTCACAATGATTTGTTTTGGTCATGCTAAACTGCAATACAAGATAGCGCATGTAACGAAATCAATAATTTTGAGCAATGAATGTGCTCTTGGATATTTTTCGTTTTGCTACACAGCGCGTTTCAGTAATATCCAGTCATTCTACGTTATGAAATGGCATCACCTACAATTTTTACCCAGTTTAAAACTTTGTTTGTATCATAAAATTACAACGAAACGAATCAAACGGTGCAACCGGTGCGACCCAAGTGAAATGACAAAGAGTAAGAGAAAGGTTCAAGGAAACAAATAGGATGGCAAGAACATTGCCATGGATTCATTTTACCGAGTAGTAAGTGGGCATTGGGAAACCTCTGTACTCTGACACCTACAGAAACAGCTAAAGATGATCCATATATAAAAATTCTCCACAAGGCTTCTCTGCGTTCAAATCTGTTCTTACACTGACTCCAGGTTTCGTTTCATGGTTATGGCGCGATGGACGTTGCAGGCTTTCCAACAACGCCATCCAGGACATTGGAAACGGACTCCAAAATACCACAAAGAGGTCTTGGAGAAAATCACATTCTACACCGACGCAATGAAAACCCCGTGCAGCGCTTGTGTGATCCATTCACACAAAATGTGGATACTCTACTTCAACCAAATACAATGCAAAGTAGTGTGTTAACTCAGTTCGGTGAGCAGCCTACATTTGACAGCATATTGTTATTCTCTGTCCCTGTGAACAACCCAAAGCGTCAGCGTCGTCTTAGATTATAGTTAGAGAGGAACGACTCAAGTTCGCAGTGGCAACAGTTTGTTCAACGCTACTGGAAAAACATTCTAATGAATAAGGTAAGGAGGTTTAAATAAATAGGAACTATGCAAAATCAGTGAAGCCTAGCACTATTGGAATCGTCGTAAGGTAACTGAGACAGATTCCGAGTTGCTAAATTTATTGGCTTCCGAAGTATAATCAGATAAAACGGTAACTGAAAATAAAACTCATATTGCCGAAAACGATACGCTGATTATTCACCAATTATATTTGCTTAGTTCTTTCAAAACTGGATCAACCCAAATTTCGGACTCTAACATTAGGCTCGAGTAATAATCGCCCAGACTTACTTTGTCATAATTTAGTTTGACTCGGTATCACTTCATTTAGTTACATCTATGACGCGGCTAGGGTCCCCTACCCCACCCCCATCCCAAGGTAGCCTACGACTCGAGTGGGCCTCACTCAATGCTGCAATGATTGACTCATTAAGGTACAATTTTGTCATTTTAAGAGTTTAGGCAATGTATAACAATAAATACAACGCAAACACTCAACCAGCACCGAATAAAGCTGTTTTTTGGCAAGTTAAATGTTTGTGCAGTGTGTGGTGAATTGAAGTGTTGCACTTGTTTATACTGCAGTTTGCAGTTTGCAGTTTATAATTTAAACTGCAGTTGTTAAGGGTCTCACTGACATGGTTTGGGACCTATCACTAACATACTTTAAAGGGCATCACTTAGTCTAACCGCGGGCCTGGCTACATCAGTATTATTTAAACCGACCAGAGTTGAACATGAGTCCTTCTATCCTAGCTGTAGTGGATACGAACCTAATCGGAAATCCTGATCTGTACCGGTGGCATATATAGATAGCACGCAAATTTTACATTTTATTCACGAGACAAAATCCACATGCTCATCATTTCTTGGGCCGATGTGTTTCGAACAAAGGAAGTAGTACTGCATCGAACGAAAACGAAATCAATTATTTGCGTGACAGTCAAAGCGCGCCTTATATAGGGTGGTTTCGTGGTAGGTTTGAATACGGTGAGACGGTCTGCGTTTAAATGAGAGTAAAGTACTAAGAAAAATTTAAGGGTCTTACCTTTAATAATAGATCTATGCGAAGATTTCTTTCCGCGCTGGAAGGCTGCGGTTGTGGGAATCATTCTGACCCGGCGTCCATCGCCTAAAACACCATTCTGGAACAGAATTACATTTAGAATCAAATATTTTCCAAAAATTTACACTGAAAAGAGAATCTTTGATTATGTGGTTACCATGGAGGTGGCAACAGATACAGTCAATTGTATAAACCTGGTCCAGATTGGAAACGGTTTGACATGTCATAGGACTGACTGGTGCGCGAGGAAGGTTACTCTGCTATAACAATGCTCAGTGATTTTGATTGAAATTGAAATATAGGACTTCCTGTGAAAATTTATGGCATATCAATCCAGCTTAAACGAACAATCGAGAAGGAATAATATCAGCCATGTCGCTAGTGAATTACAAATTTAGCCCTAAAATCGTGTCCGACTTGAAAGATCGCGGCACTAACCGCGAAACCGTCTTCACTCATAATATCACAATTATAGCGGTTTGTGAAGAACCTCCAGTTTTGCCTCTGCCTGCGGTTCGTTTGTATTAATTTTGTAGAATGTGCTCAGAATGGCTTTGAAAGGCAAGTTGATTCTATTGTGCGTAGAGTTATTACGCCAACATTCCGCTACGTCAAATAATTCATGGTTAGAGACATAACTTGTTTCGAGTAGAGGCGAAACTTTAGTTTCAAGGCTCAGCCAACGCCGATACTAAAGCCAATCTGTGAAGGCAAACCGAATTTACCCTGAAACCCTAGGCTGGGCTTGTAAAGCTCTTTCTAAACCCGAAAACATAATTATAAGAACTGAGGTATAGAACAATTAGCCAAGAGCAATAACAGCCGACCCACAGTTGAACCCACTGCTCAACTCTACAAAACAAGCGATTTTGTTAGTCCATGTATATATCCTTTCTAACATTAGGGAAGTCCAAACTTTTTTATTAGAACCCTGAAGAGCTGAGCCAGAATTCGACAGGACCTATTTACATCGACAGATAAGTCCATCCGAACCGGGCATGGTTCATCATGAGCCAAGCCGAGCCTAAGCTTGACAAAACGGGATTTTCTCACCTCTGGTTTCAAGTTAGTAAAAGGGCATAAGTTCTGCTCCAACTGCTTATTTCAACCTAGACACCGACCTGTGGCACAACGAAACAACTTGTAAATCAAATTTTTGAGTGAAACACTTGGATGAACGAGGTTGAGCTTTCACAATTCACTGGCATCTTGTTCAGTGTTAGCTTCTGAAACGCTGAACTGACTACGGCAATGACCTAGAGTCGCAGATTATCAGCTAATCACAGAAATCAACTTACCACATGTTTGCAGCACATCACTTTTCGCAGCCTTTGCGGCAATAGCATCTAGCAACGTTGTTCTAACAGCACCGTTTAAAAATTAAATACCATGTTTTCTGAAGTGTAAAGAGTTGATTGAAGCACAGTGTAGTAATGCTCATGGCACATTTCATTAGCGATGATGTGGTATTTAGCGTCACTTTCCCCACTTTTGAGGCAATGAAGACCTATTTTTGGTTACACTTTTGTTCTAAATTAGAACATTTTTGGGTTTACTTAAATTTTGCTCCAGCTGGCCAACTCATGCTTTACAATATCCAAGGCTTGTTACCAGTCGTTGACATTTGAATGCTAACTTTAGCCTAGGATGAACAAATATTGGATAACCGAATAGAATTTTTTCTCAAAGAGTCCTACGAAATTGTCCCGTTTGGAAAGAATTATATGTATCACATAGGTATCGATGGAGTAGCAGGGTTACTCCCTCAGTGTCGTACCCTGCTCAAGCCAAATTAAAACCCTGAAAAATTCGCACTCCCCGCAAAAATTAGCGTAGCATCGTCAAAAATTGCGATAAAATTAGTGAAAATGTCGTGTGCGGAGGCCTACGCACCCGGAGGACCTCCCCCTCGCCAACCGTTCCTAAGACGACGAGGCTTCGACACCTGTGATAGAGCAAAAGTTGTCTTTCAGTGCTTTCCCTCAGCCAAAAGTGGGAAAATCAAAATACAACACTCACCATCTACCAGTTTATAGTTAACGTAAAGATGTCAAAAACATAGCCAGGCTTATCACGTAACACTGAATGCTTGAATGCGTATTATAGTGAGTGAAACAGCGATGTCGAAAATTGCTGTCTCAAAAGGTTCAATTTATCCTATGTTGAAAAATTATAAGTGACAGTAACTGGCGTCAATATTCATGTCACTTTTAAATTTTTTACTCACACACAAAAATCTGAAACCATTTCCACTCAATACGGAAATGAAGAAGAGTGAAATGGGAATGGTTGTAAACCGGGACATAGATTAGGGTATTCGTTTTTAGAGAGACGTGGTCCTCAATTAGGCTGTGATGTAAGCATTGTAGAAATGGTCGAAAACCACTCGGAACTTTATCAAACCTTGTTGAGTTTTACCTAGTTGTCTTCTCGACTAAGTCATCTATCGTAAATCTTAGCGGGAGGCATGGTTCCAATATCTATTTTAACGCTAAGTTGTTTGGCATGTTCTACGTCGAACTACTTAAAAGCCATTTTAGGGCAATAGATACAGGACATTACCCTGTTAATGGATATAGGTGTTCACCGCTAAATTAACAATGTTAGATAAAGCAGAAAAGACATATATATGCCGCACCTCAAGCGCTACTAGCAACCAGGGGTGTCGCCAGGTCTTTCAAAGTGGAGGTGGAGTAGTGTACGTTCAGTTGATTATAAGCCGATCAGTCAATTTTCCCATGTTCGTCACTAGGGGCGCCTATCTTGCAACCGCCCAGCTAGAAACGTTTTATGCAGTTCTACCATGCGGATATTTATTCTAGTTTCATTGGCTCGTAGCGTTTTGTGCTGTAAACTGAAAACAAATATACATACTATAATTAGCGATGCGGCATATATATGTCTTTTCTGCTTTATCTAACATTGTTAATTTAGCGGTGAACACCTATATCCATTAACAGGGTAATGTCCTGTATCTATTGCCCTAAAATGGCTTTTAAGTAGTAAACATAGAACATGCAGAACAACTTAGCGTTAAAATAGATATTGGAACCATGCCTCCCGCTAAGATTTACGATAGATGACTTAGTCGAGAAGACAACTCGGTAAAACTCAACAAGGTTTGATAAAGTTCCGAGTGGTTTTCGACCATTCTTCAATGCTTACATCACAGCCTAATTGAGGACCACGTCTCTCTAAAAACGAATACCCTAATCTATGTCCCGGTACCGACCATTCCCATTTCACTCTTCTTCATTTCCGTATTGAGTGGAAATGGTTTCAGATTTTTGTGTGTGAGTAAAAAATTTAAAAGTGACATGAATATTGACGCCAGTTACTGTCACTTATAATTTTTCAACATAAAATAAATTGAACATTTTGAGCAGCAATTTTACGACATCACTGTTTTATTCACTATAATACGCATTCAAGCATTCAGTGTTACGTGATAAGCCTGGCTATGTTTTTGACATCTTTACGTTAACATAAACTGGTAGATGGTGAGTGTTGTATTTTTGATTTTCCCACTTTTGGCTGAGACGGAAAGCACTGAAAAGACAACTTTTGTGCTCTCCTCACAGGTGTCAAATCCCTCTCGTCGCGTTCTAGGAAACGGTTGGCAAAAAGAAATTGCTCCGGGTGCGTAGGCCTCCGCACACACGACATTTTCACTAATTTTATCGCAATTTTTGACGATGCCTTACGCAAAATTCATTTTTCAGAAATACGAATTTTTCGGGTTTTGAGTTTGGCTTGGCGGGGTCCGACACTGAGGGACCCAAAAAATTTCATCGATACCTATGTGATACGTATAGATTCTTTCCAAACGGGACAATTTGATTAGACTCTTAAGAAAAAAAATTGTATTTGGGGTTTTGCTCAATATTTGTTCATCCTGGGCTAAAAGTTCACATTCAAATGTCCAACAATAATTATAACAAGCCTTGGATATTGTAAAGCATGAGTTGGCCAGGCTGGAGCAAAATTTAAGTAAAACCAAAAATGTTATTAATTAAAACAAAAATATAACCAAAAATAGGTCTTCATTGCCCTCAAAAGTGGGAAAAGTGACGCTAAAAATCAGTCGCTAATGAAATGTGCCATGAGCATTACTAGCTGTGCTTCAAATCAACCTACACTTTCAGAAAACATGGTATTTAATTTTTAAACGGTGCTGTTAGAACAACGTTGCTAGATGCTGCGGGAGGGCTGGAAAGTGATGTGCTGCAAGCGTGTGGTAATTGATATGATTAGGCTGAATTGTGCAACTCTAGGTCATTTGCTCAGCGTTAGGAAAACTAACACTGAAACCATAAGGAGAATACCCCAGTGAATTGTGAGAAGCTCAACCCTCATTTCGTGAGTGTTTTTTCGGCTCAAAAAAATTTGGATTTACGAGATTGTTTGTGCGCGTCCGGTGTCTGAGTTGGAGTGAGCAGTTTGCGAAGCAGAACTTATGCCCTTTTATTAACTTGAAACCAGAGGTGAGAAAAAATCGTTTTGCTGCAAACTTAGGCTCCGCTTAGGCTCATGATGGGACCCAAATGCGGCTCAGATGGACTTACTGTCAATAGTTAAATAGGTCCCTCTCGAATTCTGGCTCGGCTCTTCAGGGTTCTGAGTGGAAACTTGGACTTCCCTAATGTTAGAAAGGAATCGTGGTGGAACTAACAAAATCGCTTTTGTGTTGTAGAGTTAACAGTGGGGTTATATCGGTAGGCTGTTATTGCTCTTGGCTAATTGTTCTATTGTCATTTCTTTATAATTATGTTTCGGGATTTCAAAAAAGAGCTTCAAGCCCAACAGTTTCAGATTAAATTCGGTTTGCCTTCACAGATTGGTTTCATCTGACATTGGCTGGGTTCTTGAAACTAAAGTTTCAGTCTACTCGAAAAAACAAGTTATGTCTATTAAGGCCATGAATTATTTAGCGTAGCGGAATGTTGGCGTAATAACTCTACGCACAAAAAACATAGAATCAACTTGCCTTTCAAAGCCATTCTGACACCGTACAAAATTAACAAACGAACCGCAGTTTCACAAACCGCTATAATTGTGATATTAGACCCAATGAAGACGGTTTCACAGTTTTGCTGCACAATCTTTGAGTCGGAACACATTTTAGGCCTAATTTGTAATTACCACTAACAACATGGCTGATATTATTCCTTCTCGATTTGGTTTAGCTCAATGTGATGTTTGCCATAAATTTTCACAGAAGTCCCTATATTTCAAATTTCAATCAAAATCACTGAGCATTGTTATCACGAGTAACCTTCCTCGCGCATCCCAGTCCTATGACATGTCAAACCGTTTCCAATATGGGGTTTATACAATTGACTGTATCTGTTGCCACCTCCATGGTAACCACATAATCGAAGGATTCTTTTTCAGTAAATTTTTGGAAAATATTTGATTCTAAATGTAATTCTGTTCCAGAATGGTGTTTTAGGCGATGGGACGCGGCGTCAATTCCCGCGAGCCGCACCTTCCCAGCGCCGGAAATCTTCAGCATAGATCTATTATTAAAGGTAAGACCCTTAAATTTTTCTTAGTACTTTCCCTCCCATTTAAACGCAGGACCTATTCATATTCGAACCTACCACCGAAACCACCCTATCATATGAGGCGCGCTTTGACTGTAACACAAATAATTGATTTCGTTTTCGTTGCAAATACAGTACTACTTCCTGTCAAAACGCGTCGGCCCCAAGAATAAGAATGAGCATGTGGATTTTGTCTCGTGGAAATAAAATGTAAAATTTGCGTGCTATCTATATATGCACGGTACAGATCAGGATTTCGGCAATTTGCAGGTTCGGTATCCCACTACACTGGGATGGAGGGACTCATGTTCAACTACTAGTACGGTTTAAATAATACTGATGTAGCCAGGCCCGGCGGTTCAACTTGCATGGTGCCCTTATTGTTAGGTGATCAGTCCCAAACTTCCACGTGTCGGTGAGACCCTTAACAACTGCAGTTTAAATTCCTGCAAACTGCAAACTGGAGAAAATTTATAGACAGAGTGCAACACTTCAATTCCGCCCACACACTGCGGTTTTAACTTGCCAAAAAACAGTTTTCACTCGGTGCTGGTTGACTGTTTGCGTTGTATTTATTGTGTTAACTC